>JAUZND010003911.1:0-11992 GCA_034780555.1 Coelogynopora nodosa
TAAAAGAGACAATTAGGAAAAAATCAATTTGCATAAAGCTGTTGAGGGTGCGTCTATCGCCGCCACGATGGGTCTACCCTTCAGAGGTCTATTCTTGTGATCCTTTGGAAGGGCGTATGTTGAGCTAGGGATAGGATCCGAGCAACGTGTACGGAATATTGTATGATATTTTTCAAAGGATCATTTGCTAAAAGTCCATTTGGAATTAACGAATTCTTATTACAACATATTAGAAAGTAAATATTACTTTATAATGTGTTGATTTCTTGGCTTTTAAAATTTCATAAGACATATTAGAAGTAGCACGTATGCGGAAAATATAATATTAAAAAAAATCTTCTTCAGATACATTTTATTAAAAGGTGATCCGACGTTTTGTTTTTTAATATCATATTTTTCGGATATCATTTTTATATAAAATTTTAAAGAAGTCGCAATAAAATCGAACAGTTCGACGTAGCATCCATGAGAAACACTATGAGTAGATACCAGCTTTAGATCATCAATCATTTTGAGCAGATGATGAAACACATCGAGGAAGATGAAGAACCATGAGAGAATCTAAACTGCAGATGCGAAGAATATTCTGGAAGCCACCCATAACACGATAGTAATAAGAAAAAAAATCAAAGAAAGATATAGGCCTAGAGATTAAATTGATAGAACTATTTTACTCATTGAAAAGAATCTAAATCTGAAAGTCTTACAAAACAACTCAACAAAATTACAATAAATTGAAGAGAACGTGATGTTTAAAGGGAAGTGAGAACATATTGTTGGAAGCGGCTTAAAAACAAATGTGAAGAAGCTTAGAAAAGGCACAGGCGAGCCCCCATAAGCGGAGTTTACAGAAAAATAAAGATTATTACCTCGTCAGAAAGAAGATTGCATCACGAATGTACCAAAACAAGTAGTAATGAAGTTTTGATAGATAAACCATATCCTACGCACGCAGAGACAATACACGGAGGATCTATACAAAAAGCCGGATGACAGAATGATATAATGTAGAACCAATCACAGTAAATTATTATGAAAGAAATTCTACTTGATGAAATTTTGAAGTAATCTGAGATTTAAAAAACAATGGAGCATCACAGAAAGACAACATTCACGGAACACCACTGAAAGACAACATTCAGGGAACACCATAGAAAGACAATATTCAGGGAACACCACTGAAAGATAACATTCACGGAACGCAACTGAAACACAACATTCAGGCGAAAATTATAATGGAATCTGGAGATCTCGTACATGTGATGCCCATGCAGTGGATACAGGCAAATTTTATGCTGTTGCCCAAGACTGATGAATTAAAAAACTGAAAGTATTAAAATTCATTCATTGAGTCATGCGAGCAAAGTACTTTTTAATAAAAAAATTAATTGTCAGAAGAACAGGTACAAATTAAAACTACCATATAAGAAGGCTGGCTTTAGGCATGGAAGGGTTAACATGTAACATGTTAGTTATCCTCCAAATCCTATTCGAGAAAGTGAATTAAATTGGTGATGGTGTTTCATTCTCAATGTTCATGGATTACACTGATCAGTCACTTTCTACATGGTCAGTCAGTTATGGTTCTAAGTTATGACATATTGATTTTCGATCGATATGAGTTCTCTGCCAAGTTAGAATTTGTATAAATTATGGATAGTGAGTGTGTTAATTCTTTTATTTTTGCGTTAAAAGTATTTTTAATGCTGCCAGGATGATCTTCTGATTTCGTTTTTCTCCTAATCTCGGCAATGCACGTAGCTGCAACCCCTTAATTCATTGAGCTATATTTTTAACATACAGCCGTCAATCCAAACTGTAACATCTGCTTCCGTATTTAAATGTTAAACGGTATAGATAGTCCTCTTCTTGTTCTAGGACATCTTCAGGAGGTGTCTGCTTGTCGATGTTGCCTTATTGCATTATTTGAAGACTTTGAGAGACTTGGAAAGACTGGATATGTTTAGGATCTCATATTTTGCGATATTTGTGGTATTAGCATTTGTTTATTGTATTGCTCGTTGTGGATCGCCAGGAGTGTTCCTTTTATTATGTTTTAGTTATTGCTCTCTTGGTTGATGTTGCTGCCAACACTCAGGTATTTTTTTGTGCTTGAGCATTAAAATTTGTTTTGCGTTTCTGTAATGCTAACAGTGGTATCGAATATTATAATGGTAAAATTGAAAATTCAGGTATTTAGAGTCAATTAGTTGAACTATTTTGTGTGGTAAAATATATATTACGAACAACATACTCATCGTTACTCTTGGTCGAATACTCTTTTCCCCGGTAATTGTAGGACAATTAACTATGTAATTATAATTACCAAGAATTTATTTTTTATCGTCCTAACATTTGTGTCGAAATTGTTTCCAAAATAGTTTAACCCTTTCTTTACGGTTGCATATAAAAAAATGGGTTCCTCTCACTACGGCTTCTATTTTAGAAAATTCTCATGAAATTAAGTTCTATATTTAGAATCTATATTTGGATAAGGCATAGATATTAGTTTATTGTTTTTATACACATAGTCATCTATAATAGTTATTGTATTCATAATTTATATCAGTAATAACTGTGTAATAAATTATATTCTGTTAATAAGTAAGTACTAAGAGCAGAGCCTGTACAAACAGCGGAGAGACAGTGAGAGCACTACCGGTTTCGAGCTATTCAGCTCTTATCAGGTACCCTAGTCTCCCTACTGATGACTGGAATGCAAGTGTACTTATTAAAAATCCAAACAAATCGTCAAAAAAAGCAATTTGAATAGTAAAACATCAGTACTACATATATATACCTATGTAATATGAATAAATAGTATATATTGCAAACAATGGTGCGCATAAAATTAAGTATATTTACCATTATATAATATTATAAAAATAGCTATGTGCCTATGTAACAAATTTTGATGATCAGTATGTAATACGCAATTAGGTAAATGATATTCTAAATAGGTATGTACATTATAGGCAGTCACAGTCAAGATAATTGGCCCTATTATACTAGTGTCCTAAAGGGAAGCAATTCATACAAAATGCAGCAAGTTCAAACATGTCGCACAACTGTATGCATATAAATGTGTGTAAAAATATCATTTTATTATACATAGGTAAATTTCAATTATTATATACATTTTATATTGTTCTATATCATTTTATATTAGATAAAATCTGCACCAAATGAGTAGTTAGGCATGTAATGTTATGAGTACAACGTATGTACCTGAGTAATTTTTATAAACTAAAATAAGTTAGTTATGTAGAGGTACACATATAGGCTAATGTATAAAACTGGAATATTTATGTACATGCATATTTAGCTATATGATAGATCATTGTAGGATACCTATAGTATGTATATATATAAAGCAGTATCATTTCTATAAATTGCCTTACATATGATAAATTATATAATTACTTGAATAACAAAAATGCATTGAGGAGCATCCGCTGCATGAAAAACAGTCCCAGTTTTTTTAACCATTGATGGGACTTTCGAAGGGCATTGTAAAAGCTTTGCATCCCATCAGCCTTGTCGACGCCTCCCATACACATATAATTTTGGATAGCATCTGGAAGGTCGATTTCTTCTCGAATATTGCCTCTCCTGATGCGTTCGATGGCCTGTGTACCTCCAACACCATGAGATGTCAAAAAGTAAAACTCGCGTTTGTCATGGAAACGAATTGAGAGGAAGTTATCATTTCTCATGAACAATGACTGTAATCTAAAAAATTAGAAATATGATAATATGCTATATATCTACCTACCTAGTGATGTTTATTTTGTTTGAAAAGTTATTTACAACAGCAATAGAAACAATTTACATAATACTTATGTAATAACCTATGTCAATAAACAGAATAATACCTTGGTAAGCGTCCTGCAGAAAGAGCTAGGGAAATTCCTCTGTTCTTCTTTACTGTCCCGGACGCAGTGGTGGATCTATCAAAGAGGAATCTTTGCAGCCGAATGATGTTGAAGTAATTGTCAACACTGACATGATATCCAAGATTGAGGCAGCCAGCTTAATTCATGAGATGCGCTACGATTTTCTCCGAAACAGATAGATTGTTGGCGTTTGGTATGTTAGCAGCCCATACATTACGATTCTGCTGTTCTGTGTACAATTCAAAGCTAATTATATAGCCATCAGTATTACACAAACTGAACACCTTCAGTCCAAAACGAGATTTCTTACATGGAAGGTATTGCCTGAAACGTAAGCATCCTTTGTGAAGAACCAAAGTTTCGTCCACTACTAGATTTTTAAAAAATATACAAAATTCAGAATCTTATAATATTCAGTTATATATTTTTCATTTTGAAATGTTTTGTGAAATACTCACTGATTTGGGCAATAAACGCTGGCTAATTTTCGGCGAATCTAATTAAAAAATGGTCTGATGTAGGATTCTCGATCAGCAGCAATCACTTCTTCAACTGGAGCAAAGCGTAAGTACCCTAAAATAAGAAAAAATCTATCCCGACTCATCACATTGGGATGTTGAAAAAGGGGGGATGCATGTAAAATACTTCGAGACCAATACAAAGAAACGTGAGGCTTTCTTCTTATTCCCATTTAGATGACTAACACAAAAAACTGCTTCAACTCAGCTACAGTCACATCTCTCCAAGCTTGTTGATGGCCTCTCAGAACTCGAACATCTCTCGCAGCTCTACCATTGGTGAAATTGCACAGCATGTTGAACAATCCATCATCAAGAAAGAGAGAAAGGAAGTTCGTTGGGGTAACTAAATTATTTGGGTCAAAGGAACTTGTGTCTGGATTCATAAGTGGATTCCAATTGTTAGCATTGCCGGCTCAACTTGAACTACTGCTACTGCTAGAAGTTATATATGAAGATGCACTTGAAGCTGAATATGTTAAAATTACCTTTCTATATGGATATATTAATGAAAACCCTAGCTAGCTTGTATAGTAGCTTGTATAATATGATAAATAGCTGCGTATCATACGCTGTTACGCCCGTACTGAGAGGTAATGAAATGTGCTTAACAACATATGATACGCCCGTAAAGAAAGGGTTAATGTTTTATGTTGATCTTTGTATTAACGACGAATATCCCACAAGTGAGGTTGAAATCACTAATTATCTCAATTAATTATTCAAGTTTTCCACCATTAAAATAAAAATTAAAGAAATACTCAAAATTAGGAAACAACACTAAAATTATTTTTGATACTGTATAGGATACTGTATATGTCACTTTAGTTAATGATTGTTCATCAGGCCAGATTTATATCAACCAATCAAATAAATTTGCAGTCGCGGCTTCCAGTTAAATATAAAAATGATTAAATGTCACGCGAATCGTTTAGAGACAGACTTGAAGGCAGAACTTTCTGACGTCCCAACACAATATAAGATGTCACGTTAGTCATCTTCTATATGACTGCAAAAAAAATCAATAAATTCCAGTCGACGTCAGCGACAACTGCAAACTACATGACTATGAACAAGGTTTTATAAAAAATATAACCAGATATTTAATATATACACATACTAAGTGGCGTAGCCAAGGTGATCCAGGGGGTCTGGAACCCCCCCCCCCCCCTCAGAGATGATGGCGCCCATTGCTGAAACAAATGGTGCCCCTATATGAGTGCACTCCCCTAGACATTTTAGTGGCTACCACTTGTAACAGCTAAATATTTAGTTTTGAACGTGAATATTTAACTAACTTACTAAGGTAAAAATGTTTATTCTAATGTATAATAAATTAATTTAAATGTTTTGGCGGTTCTTTCTTAAACAAAAATGATCAGTCAATTAATTAGAAAAGATTACATACAATATACAATAACAATGATGTAAATAGCACCAGATTAGCCGAATTATCAAAAATACGTAATTTTTATTATAGAGTTGTAATTAGAGAAAAAGACAAATATAACGTATATATTAACATTTACTACCTTAGAAAAGGTAGATTACCATAATAGCTGCTTGAATCCTTGAAAAAATAACAGATATAGCACATTTTATTCTAGGAAATATATAATTCAAAAGATCTATGAATTATCGAATTAAAAAAAAATTAAAACTACTTTATATGATCAGAGTGACCAAATATATACTAATCATTTCCATAAATATAGTATAAAGCCGAATCAGTAAACTATATATATTTTCAGCACCAGATTCGATCTGACAGTTTATCCGATTTCTAAAATCGAAAAACTTTTTTATATTATCAACATTGACCCAAATAGACCATATATACTACTCATTTAAATATAAGTAGTATATATCCGAATAGTATATTATATTAAATCTCCAGAATTAGATACGATCTCAAAATTTGGAAGGCGATTTATTTTTTTTACAAATATTTAAACTACTTTACATTATCAACATTGACCCGAACAAATTCTTTATACTACTCATTTCCATATAAGTCGTATTTAGACGAATCTGTACACTATTTTCATCCTCCAAAAGCAGTTTTTATCTCAAAAGTTAGGAATCCATTTTATTAAATTTTAAAATATATAAAAATTATCCTTATTGATCCCAAAATACAACTTCTATGTTTAAGCATGATTAACCAAAACTATTAATTTACTATTTACTTTTTAGTGAATATAAATATAAGTCCAAACGATAAAACAATGCGTACGTATATACAATGTGTACAAGCCGCACAAATGAAAAGTTAAATGCTTGCAGCATGCTGCTAGCAGGGCGAACCCCAGGAAAAACCAGGGGATCTTTTTTCAACTTCAGAGGCACAAATAGGGAATTTTCTCAGAAGGGCAGCCCACATGAATGAGATATATTTGGAGGAATCATTTCTAGCATTATAATCAATATTTGAAAAACTGTATAAAATATTTAAATAAAAAACAATCTGGGGCTTTATTTCAACAAAACTTCTACTTAAAAAAGGTTACAAATTTATAAATAGTTGACTATAAAAATAATAATTTTAAACTGACATTTATGCATACGTGAATGTCATAGAGAAACTTTGACACACTTGGACATACGGTACATGAACATATATATAGATATATTTAACAAATATATAATTACGTACTTATATAAAAAGTTATAATGTTGTCTTCACTATTTTAAATATAAATATAGGTAAAATTTACATATTGACTTATTTAAAAAATAAATGGTTAAAATGTACTGTTAGTTGTACATTTTACTGAAGATTTTTGACATATAATATCTTTTAAATAAACTTTGACATATTTTCAATAATTGAAATAATTTTGTACATTTACCAGTGCTAAACAAGATGTTCCGTTTATGCGAGATTGGCAGTTGTACAGATATTTAAAATAATTGTTGTTAAAACATTGTTTTCAAATAAAATGTTATAATATAATATAACTAATTTATTTAACATGGGCATATTATTAAATAAATGTATTGTTGTATATATTTATATAATATTTTTAACAGTCAAACTCTTGTTAACAAATATATTATATATGTTCCTTATTTAACCTAATTTTGTATATCTGTCGAGGCAAAGTAAAAATTCTTTGCTTCTTAAACTTGAGATCAAAAGTTTAAGTCAGTGTAAAAGTTAAATCAGCCAGTATTATGAAGTCAACGCAGACACTGAATCGGTTTTAAGAAGGGGGTAACACGAGATTACCAAAATGATGCAGTAGTTTGTGCCTACTTAAGCATCAGAAGTCTGCTCAATATCCAAGGGTCTATTATAGATTCGACGTCAAGAATCGTAATATCGTTGAACACAATGCGACACAATCCAACTTGGGCACCTTTTGGTGCTGCATTGGTCTGTTTCCTGCTTGCCGCTGCAACAACGTCGGCTTCTTCCCAATGTTTCGGGCGTTCTCTGCGACGTGACGACCTCGGTATGATCATTTCACACCCCGATTACGGCAAACGACTCTACCAGAATGGAGCCGAGTGCGTATTTGTCATAATGGCGCCGTTTAATCGGACGATCCTGGTGCAGCCGGTCAATTTCAGCCTCGAATACGACAGTGGATGCCACTTCGACTATCTGGAGGGGTACGATGGACCGTCGGTCGAGGCTAGCCCGGTACTGGAGAGGCACTGCGGAGGCGATAACAATTTCCGATTTATTTCAACAAGGAATTCATTGACTCTGAGATTTGTTAGCGATGGATCAATAAATAAGGTACCTATTTTTATATAGAATTAAAATAACTGCTACTGTATATATAGAGTATATTAATATCGATATGTAAATCTTTTGTTATACAATCGACATACATTTTTCATGTACGTCTAATGTAATTTAATTGTTGAATTATATGACTTTTTTGGAATATATCATGCTATTCATTTTTACCATGTTTAACCAGCGATTATTTTCTAAAGTGCAATATTGGACCATTATTTTTAATATTCTAGGAAGGATTTGCTCTTCGCTACTTTTTCATTAATTCAACCGAAAAAGCCACTAGAACCATATATTCACGTGCTAACAGGGTCCAATGTGAACACTGGGAAATCAAATGTCGGGACCGTTCCCACTGTATTCCAATGCAATCGGTATGCGATGGAGTCCGCGACTGTCACGATGGTTCAGACGAGAGCCGCTGTCCAGACGAGATCAACGTGTGTCACTCATCGAAACGCAAGTGCCCAACTCAGGAGTGTATTCCTTCAAACTTTTGGTGCGATCGGATAAAGGACTGCCGAGATGGTTTCGACGAGGAGGACTGCAATCCAAATCCCTCCGAGGGTGAGACACCGACAATCGGTGGCAACGTGGCTCCTTGCAGTCACCAGCAAATCAGCCCGTTTGACGACGACGACGACAAAATAGTCGGCGGTCGGGTGGCTAAGCCGGGTAGTTGGCCATGGATGGCCTCACTGCGCTACTATGAGTACCATTTCTGCGGTGGCAGTCTGATAAACGATAACTGGATACTAACCGCGGCTCATTGCGCCGAGGACAAAATTGATCCGGAGAACTGGCGAATTGATCTCGGTCGTCACAATGAGGACGGCATGTCGACCAATACTCAAATGTTTGAAGTGAGCAAAGTGATCATTCATGCCGAATATAACAGCGAAACGGTTGCTAATGACATTGCTTTACTGAGACTTAAAACCAAGGTGACAATGAATGCCCGCGTGCAGCCAGTGTGCCTGCCGGACATGAACAGTCCTGACTTGACGGCAGCCTCGAAGTGTCGCGTAACTGGTTGGGGAGAAACTCAGGTAAACATTTCATTTGGATTTTAATAATTGAATAATTAGTTAAATTATTAATGCAAAAACTTTATCTGAATTATACAGGTTATTTATTAGTTTTTATTCTATAAGTTGATTAATTTATTTTAAAGAGTTATTTTTTTTTCAAACATTTTCTGATTAATATTTATGCAGAGTGATAATTTATTGTGCGGGAACAATTTTACTATTTATATAAAAATATGGTCAGAAATTGAAATTTTAAAATAAATAATAAAAGAATTTAATAAATTAAATAATTGCTTAACTTTAAACTTACTTTATAACAAATCTAAATATTAGTAGTTATTTAATTAATTTAAGATTAGTACAAAAATTACTTTTTTGTAATTTCGTAAGAGTTATCAAAACTTATATTTTTTGACAATATGAAATTAGAGGTAATGGCACCAAGGGATTCTTCTAAACTGAAAAAAATGAGATAATCTTTTTTTTAGGAATTCCACGATAAAATATAGCTATGTTTCTCTAAATTGTTGAAGTATTTTATAAGTTTTTCCAGAAATGTAAAAAATTTACAACTTTTGAAAAAATCGGATCAAAATATTGCACTGATTTAATGTGTGTTTAAACGTTGTTAAATATTGACATTTGTTTTAAAATAATTATTAGTTAATGCTGGTTCAATAAACAATTATGGTAATAAGTTGTCGAATTGTTTATAAATTTCAAATTGAAAGCAATTTTGTTATATAATATAACCTTTATACAAATAAAAAGGACATTTAAATTCGAAAGTTATTTATATTTACAAGAAAAATACTATTTATATGTGGTATAATACAGATCTATATATTCCTAACTTCTAGAAAGTTTCAACAATATTATTAAATCCTTTGATCTACCTGATATGAAATGCAATAAATAATATAATTAAATAAATATAGCATTAACAGACCGATATACAATAAACATCGATATCAATAAACAAAATGAATAATTAAAAAAAATTCCATTGATACGAATGTTATATTTTGTGGTTTTAGATACCAAAATTAGGTTTAAAGGGTTTATACTTCATTGTATGATATATGCGTATTAAAAAAATAACAACTTAAGCGTGTAGTAATCAAGGGAAAATAACATTCAACCTACAAAATGTTATTAGAATTACCCTTGGTGACTACATTGAAAATGGTCACCAAGGGTGACGGAAAATATGTAAATATAAACAGATTGATAATATACATAAATGCGCTGATTGTATAGGCCTACTCATCTAAAACTGTGTTAAAATTAAGGTTTTAGTGTATATAAGAGTGCAATTTTGCTAAGTGTCTATCAGACTATCACTGTTTATTACTTTGCTTATTTTCGTGCCAAACAATATCAAACTTGCTGAAATCTAGCAGAATTATTTAAAATATCATTTTATATCTATTTACAAAATTAGAGACAATTTTAATATGGATAGATCCTTCGTTTTCATATGTTTAAATATGCATAAAATACTTATATTATGTAATGTGTTGACTTTGGTTCTAGTATTAAATCATATTTTAAAACAAAATTATTCGATGAATAAATAATTTATGCAAATATAGAATAAACTAATAAGATTTTAGAAATTGTAAGTTTTTGTAAGTAATTGTAAGTTTTAAGGGGGTTCATCACTAATAACTTATTTTTCAATGTGGCAAGTGATACATGATATATGGTATGAAATAGTTGATAATATCGATTTTTGAAATCATGTGCTTCTGATTAGCCAATCACTGTAAAACTTGGCTCAATAGTTGTTACATTATTTTATGATAATGAACAACATTTCCATTGAATGGGATACTGTTGGAGGTCACGATAATAATTTAATATTTTTGACATAACCGGTCGTCCGTTCAGAACAACCTACAACTCCATACATTTTCTTAGATTTTTAATGCTTTTAAATATGTGGTGTGTCTATTACTTATATAACAATAGACCTATATGTTTCACCCAAATAAATCTTTAAACTTTCTGGTAAACTATTTTTAACAAGAAAATGATTTTTTCCATTTTAATTGGTTGTTGAAACCAGTCCTGACAATGAAAGTGAGTTGTGTTCACAACATGAATTTCTAACATGTTTTATATCAATAATTTAAAAAATAGTAAAAAATATAAAAGGAAAAAAATATAGTTCTATAGGAAAAGCGGATTTTACGAATTTTCTGAAATGATAAATTATGAAGTGTCTGTCACGTGACCGACTAAGTCACACAACCCACCTCTAAGGTCAATGAAGTGTTAAAGGTAGGACCACCAATTAATACCCACATTTTCTTCATCGGTTGTAGTTTAAAAGTTACAATAGGGATTCCCTTGATATTTAAAGAAATGGAAAAAATTTATATATTTCATACAATTTAATCCGATTTTGAAAACAATTCCATGTCGATTGTCGTCAGTATACATGACGTCAAAGACCGGTACTTGTTGTTATGCTATAGGGCACCTGTTTGGAGGTTGTAATTGATGTAATCTGATGTTGTAATAACTAATGTTCTATAAATTTTCAATTTTAATTGTTTAGAAAGTTTAACTAGAAAAATATTTATTTAGAAAATTTGGTTGAATTGTAGTGCACAGAATGTTTAATTTGATTTCTAAACTGAGAGTATGTTGTACCTGTATAATAATGTATGTTATATTTGTTCTATTGCATCATTGATGTTATGTGTTGGCTAATAGCATTACGGTATCAATATATATATAATGTAAATATAAATACTTCCGCACACAACACCGTGCACCATGCTGTAC
>JAUZND010003912.1:0-11991 GCA_034780555.1 Coelogynopora nodosa
CAGCTTCGGTCTAAAAACAATCACCGCTTATTTCAACCAAAATACTCTCTACGCGCGCATGAGTCTTCTTTCAGAATAGCTGCTCCTCGCTTGTGGAATAAACTTCCAGAACACTGTCGCAATGAAGATAGTCTTCCAAAGTTCCGTAAACTACTCAAAACTTTTTTATTTACATAATTTTCTTTACTCACTATACAAATATTCCACATTTTTTCTCTACCCCTTTTCTCTACCACTACTTGGATAGATGTTGTGTTTTGAATTATTATTATTATTATAATTATTGAATAACTCCTGTGTAACCGTTGGATCGATCGGGTCTGTGCGATCATTGATTCCTACGTTTTCCCCATTGTCATCTGGTAGCTCGGCCTCCGGTTTTACTTTCCGAAATTGTAATCCTATAATTTAGGCCTCTTTTATTTGAAGTGGAATAATGTTGTACATATAATGTTGTAGGGATTTCTTCTCAAGTTCCTTGCTCTTTTATATTTAAATAAATAAATAAATTCTTTATTTTAAATAAAATTTTTCATGCTTCAACCAAATCTAAAACTGTATTTTTAATTGGACAATAATAAACATAATTTTTATATATATTATGATTTTTAGCTGTAATTAACAAAACGCTGTTGTTTGAAAATGTCGCCAACTTATATTGGCTGAATTAGTTGTTGTATGGTACCTGGATGATAAACGTCAGACAAGGTCATCACCGATATATTTTGAGCAGCAGTAGAAAAAAATTTCCTTTCATTACTGCACCCTTATAGTTTTAAACGATTGGTCTGGTTTTCATCGATAATAGATTTTGACCGTTGTCTTGGAAAAAACAACTAGCGACTTCTGTCACCCTATACCTCTTGAGTCATCAACATTTACCTATTATAACGATTCAATTGATACTATTAAATTTCAGTACGCACAAGTACGCTTTTATTGTATTATGGTTATAGTATTTCTACAATCAATTTTAACTTCTAAAAAGTTCTGAGTACTGAACCAATTACACGTATACTATATAATACACCATTCTCTTGTCACGGTTCTTTGTATTAGTTCTAAGCAACTTAAAAACATATGTTAAGACATATAGAATAATAAAGCTGAAAAAGTTTTGATTTATTGGAAAATTTTCGTGTAACACAATATTAAGCCACAAATAAAAAGAATTTTAGAAAACAATATTAATTATTGAAATGGCTCAATCAGTAAGCCCAGTTTACAGCTATGATAACTTAGACAAGAAAACCATATCTCAAATTAAAAAAGAATTAAACGAAAATCCTGAACAAATTCACGCGCACATTGAAAGCTTCAGAAGATGGGTTCGATCTATGCCTCATATTAAGTGCCCTATGGGTAAGTTTCAAAAGATAGTAAAAGTTGTTTAATTATCAAAAGTTCGTAAAATGTATTTATACATTTGTACGTATGGTAATATAACTTTTACTAAATTATCACATAAAGTTTACTTATAATAATTGTTTTCAGTTTACAGCAGTTAAAGAATTCCTTATGTTTGACTAGATACTAAATTATATTTTAATATATATATATATACTGTAATTATACAATATGATTAATTAAAATTAAATATAAGTATCATAGTTATGTATAAATTTTTAAGTTTAAGCAAGTATTTTTAGATTATATTTTAGACTATATTTAAACATGAAACGTCCGTATTCACACAATCGAAGTCTGTCTGATTATATATTTATACCAAATAGATTTTAACTTTATTATAGTCAACTGTATAGCTGCTTTATATATATATATATAAGTCACTATATACTTATTAAATCTATGATCTATACCATAATATACAATGCAGACGATTATTTTCTGCTGCGATTTCTTCGTGTTGCAAAATTTGATCACGGGAAGGCTCAGAGACGCCTCGATAACTTTTGCACAATCCGATCTTCGCCACGAGGATTCCCCGACTGGTTTCCCAACTTGTCCATTGAAGATCCTCTCATTGAAAAGGTCATTACAATGGGGTAGGTAACTTTTTTAAAACTAATATTATAGTAGCTTATATAACCACAACGAATATTTTTATGTCATAATCATGTTTCATGTAGTATAAATAGTTAAACTTTTAGAATATTGTATACAAATATCTTAACATGTGAACACTGAAATAATACAACTATGAAACAAATTAACCTGTTTGTCATTAAAAAAAGTTATTTTATTGTATATTGTCCTTCTTGTTATTTTTAATTTAACAGTGTATATTTTATGAGAAAAAATGATGATAAAACTTGTTATTTGTTATTTGAACTAATTAAAAAGTTAATTTTACATTTAAAATATATTGCATTTTGTAAAATGTAAAT
The DNA here is from genome assembly GCA_034780555.1 of Coelogynopora nodosa. Classification (NCBI taxonomy): domain Eukaryota; kingdom Metazoa; phylum Platyhelminthes; order Proseriata; family Coelogynoporidae; genus Coelogynopora; species Coelogynopora nodosa. The sequence continues at coordinate 2,349 of JAUZND010003912.1, forward strand.
ATAGATGTAACTCAAACAAAGCTGTAATAATAATATAATCAAATTAGATTTGGAACGTATAATTAATCTTTTCCCCATACTAGAGCTCTTTAGATATTATTGAATGTTAGTAATTCACTTGATAATAGGTGAACAATTATCTCGATAACTTTTCATAAAAATTATATATATACATTATTCTACATATATCATAGAAATTCAAAGATTCATTATACACATATTGTATGAATCATGGAAGTTCTCAATCTGTAATTGTTTCTTTTCAAAAAATATCTTAATATTTATAATTTATTCATAATAATTAATAATCTTTATATATATATAAGCCTGATATAATAGTAAATTTCGCAACATAATTTTCAAACATAGATATTTTATATAAATTAAAAAATTGTAAATATTTTTTTGTATAATATTGTATTACAGTGTAAAATACATTATTACAAATAAATCCCGCAACAAGAAGCTGTTTATTATTGGTCCAAATTAAAAAATTTAAACCTGCGACATAGTTTAAATTGAGTAAAGTATATACACATGTAGTATAGACCAAACACAGGTGTGTAATAATAAAATAAAATGATATTTGTAATGTATAATTTGTTTTCTCCAAATAATGTATGTCTTATTGGATCTCTTCAGTATTATGTATGTTAGTTATTTATTTACTTGATAATATAGTTGGATGATCAGAACTAGGCCTATAACTTTCATCGAAATTATAAAAATGAGAATTAATAATTCAACAATAATTTAAACAACATATCTCTATGTTGGACAAACATGTCGCGGAATGCACTATTTTATTAAGTTTAATATTTTATAAGATCGTTGTTTAAATTTAAAATACAACAGGTTGAAGACATCAATAAATGTTATATTATTTGTAATGAATATAATATTTGAATTTTAATTTAGGGATTTGAAAGTGATGATTATCAATGTTGAAAAAAATATGTTTCGTAATATTTTTAAATATTATTTCGATAAAAATGTATTGTTATAATTATCTAGCTATTATCAAGTAAATATATAACTAACAGAAGTACAACAGAAGAGATCCAATAAGATTGAAAGCTCTCTTATTGGAGAAAATAAATTATACATTACAAATATAATTATATAATATATCTTGTTTATTTCAGTATGCAAGTCTGCCTTGGAAGAAATGACGATGGGCAAAATGTTTTTTTAGTTCGTCCAAGTAAAGTTAATTCATGATTTTTGCCTAATTAATGTTTTTAATATATCGACCATTTTAAAATAAATTCTCTATTTAACATAATATAATATAATTTTTATATTGATATTGTTTGCAAATCCTAAAATGTCAGAATTTTCTCTTTACAATTATATTATAAAAAGTTTACGAGATTTAAAAAAATATAGTTTCTTAAATAATTAATTGTATTTTAATTTAAATAATTTTATTAAATTTAGCTATATTTATGTTAATGAGTAAGTTTCATTTTAGCAGGAAAAAATTATTTATGGAAAACTAACATCAACTTTAAAAAAAAAGTTCCTTGCGATATATTTAAATGTAAAATTTGATCTAGTAATAAGTATACAATGAAAATATTTTTCAATATTTTTTTATTTTTATTCAATGTCATTTCTTTGTCACTAATTGATAAAAATAATTCTTTTACACACTTGCAGGATTGTGGAACCCTGATGAAATACCAATGGAAAAATTGGTAACAGTCCTATTTATGGGCTTTGATGTTGTCACATCTGATGAGAACACTCAGACCGGTGGAGTTTGCGTCATTTTCGATCTTGAAGGTTCTGGGAAAAAGCAAATGAAACATATTGGCAATAAAAATTTTATGAAAAACTGGACTCGTTCATGGCAGGTATATCATCGAATTTTTTATAATTTTGATAGGTCATAAAATGCTTTCAATAATATAGATTTTTTGTAAATACATTTTGAATAAAAATAAAATAAAAAGTTGAATAAAAATGTTTATATTTTTAGTTTAATTATTTTTAATATCTGCATCAATTTTTCATTAAAGAAAACAGATAATTACAGTATTATATATTTGTTTTGATAATATTAACTAAATCACTATAATATATTGATACTACAAGTCAGAACCATTCAAGGTAAAAATCCATTCCGTACAAACAAAGCAGTTTGAAACCGATATTATTATCCAACTCTATTGAATGATTTTTGTCTATCACAATTCTTTGTAAGTCAAAATCGATGATGTCAGAAGAGTGATAGAATATATTTCAAATTAAATGTAATGTAATATTTTATTAATGTATGCATACTTGATCTGTATTATAATTTGTAAAAATTAATATTTATTCTCAAACAGGAACGTCATCGTGTAGAATTGTCACCAAAACATACAATATATGACAATGCGACGACAACGTGGATTACTTAAACCAAACATTTGTTTTGCATTATGGAAGTTGTATAAAACTAAATAAATTGCTTTTGCTTTTATTATGTTTTATATAAACATGTGTACACTCACTTTACTATTTCTGCGTACCTTTTGCACATCTTTGCATTTACTATTTCTGTACACAGCTAAAACCATATAGTCGAAATATTTTCACATTTTAAAACATATCTTGAATCCGAAGAGGTTTTTAAGTTTAATTCTGTAATATATACAGGATTTATGAAATTATAGGTTACATAATATGAGTTATATATATATTATATATGCGGTTAATATTGTATTTTTATCCACAAAAACAAGCTGTTTGTTCAGTGTTCTAGAACTCATCTAACAAGATCTAAATTCTAGGTGATGCGTTTTTCATAATATAGGTATCTCAAAACCGCACGATTTTTACGAATCCACTATTAATAAAATATCTAAATATTTTTATATCACTTTAAAGTGTAACACATAAAACTGCCTGCAAACTACTTGTAGACCTAAACTGGATTATCTTATTTTAAAAATCATCGGTTAAATAAGGTCCAAGGTATCATCTTCCGTATCGCGATCACCATCATGTATCATCTTCAGTATCACCATCACCATAAACATAATGTATCATCTTCAGTATCGCCATCACCATCATGTATTATCTTCAGTATCGCCATCACCATCATGACGTATCATCTTCAGTATCACCTCACCATCATGTCTGATCTTCAGTATCGCCATCACCATTATGTATCATCTTCAGTATCGCCATTACCATCATGTATCATCTTCAGTATCGCCATCACCATCACCATAATGTATCATCTTCAGTATCACCTCACCATAATGTCTAATCTTCAGTATCACCTCACTATAATGTCTGATCTTTAGTATCGCCACCACCATCATGTCTGACCTTTAGTATCGCCATCACCATCATGTGTCATCTTCAGTATCACTATCACACTTCATGTCTGATCTTTAGTATCGCCATCACCATTATGCATCATCTTCAGTATCGCCATCACCATCATGGCCATCTTCAATATCGCCATCACAATCATGCATCATCTTCAGTATCGCAATCACCATCATGTATCATCTTTAGTATCGCCATCACCATCATGTATCATTTTTAGTATCGCCATCACCATCATGTATAATCTTTAGTATCGCCATCATCATAATGTATCATCTTCAGTATCGCCATCACAATCATGCATCATCTTCAGTATCGCCATCACCATCATGTATCATCTTCAGTATCGCCATCACCATCACCATCATGTATCAACTTCAGTATCACCTCACCATAATGTCTGATCTTCAGTATCACCTCACCATAATGTCTGATCTTTAGTATTTTCGCCACCACCATCATGTCTGATATTTAGTATCGCCATCACCATCATGCATCATCTTCAGTATCGCCCTCACCATCATGTGTCATCTTCAGTATCGCCATCACCATCATGTCTGATCTTTAGTATCGCCATCACCATCATGCATCATCTTCAGTATCGCCATCACCATCACCATCATGTATCATCTTCAGTATCACCTCACCATAATGTCTGATCTTTAGTATCACCTCACCATCATGTCTGATCTTCAGTATCGCCATCACCATCATGTCTGATCTTCAGTATCACCTCACCATAATGTCTGATCTTTAGTATCGCCATCACTATCATGTCTGATCTTTAGTATCACCATCACAATCATGCATCATCTTCAGTATCGCCATCACCATCCTGTAACCTCTTCAGTATCGCAATAACCATCAACATCATGTATCATCTTCAGTATCGCAATCACCATCATGTATCATGAATCAACTTCAGTATCGCAATCACCATCATGTATCATCTTCAGTAACGCCATCACCACCACCATCATGTATCATGTTCAGTATCGCAATCACCATCATGTATCATGAATCAACTTCAGTATCGCTATCCCCATCATGTATCATCTTCAGTATCGCAATCACCATCATGTATCATCTTAAGTATCGCAATAACCATCATGTATCATCTTCAGTATCGCCATCACCATCACCATCATGTATCATCTTCAGTATCGCCATCACCACCACCATCATGTATCATGTTCAGTATCGCCATCACCACCACCATCATGTATCATGTTCAGTATCGCCATCACCACCACCATCATGTATCATCTTCAGTATCGCCATCACCATCATGTATCATCTTCAGTATCGCCATCAGCATCACCATTATGTATCATCTTCACTATCGCCATTAGCATCATGTATCATCTTCAGTATCGCCATCACCATCATGTATCATCTTCAGTATCGCCATCACCATCATGTATCATCTTCAGTATCGCCATCAGCATCACCATCATGTATCATCTTCAGTATCACCATCACCATCATGTATCATCTTCAGTATCGCTATCACCATTATGTGTCACATATTCATTTTAATGCACCATCTGTCTTTCTTTATTCTGATATTTAGTCTTAACATGCTTTCCTTTATACTTTGAATATTCTTTAAACAAGACATGTGTTTCGCTAGCAGATTGTTGTTGTGGGTTAGTTTATAAGTGTATGTATTTATTATAGGCCTATCAATTTAAAAAAATGTACTATGTACTGAAAATTTTATTTTTATTGATCGCCAAATTGACTAAACGAGGCTATTTCAAAAATAAATGCCCGCAATCCCATTATTGTATTACAACACATCAGCGTTTTTAGATGAATACTTCATTTATATGGTCGCTGGATAGGATGCCGAGAAGAAATTTAAAGCAGCCTCACATGCAAACTACAATTTTAATTATAATGGATTAAAGGCAAGAATAATTTTAACGTGTCATTTTAGTAAACATCAAAAAAGTAACTGGCACGTTAGGTCCATGTATTGTTGTTATGTATCTGATGTTCAACAAATAACAAATTTTCAAATAGGAACTGTTGTAATTGATCCGCATACATTGCTTGAAACTTTTTATTATTTTTTATTTAATTAATAAATTGAATGTTTGTTGGATATTTTTATTTTTAACTCTATATTTATTTAGATTTTTAATTAAAATGTTATATTTAAGTTATTCCATGTTAGAAAATAATATTGCTACCACTACTAAATATTATTGTTTGTCATTTTAATTTACAGGATGCTTATCCAATACGAATCAAAGGGTTTTTCTACTACAAAGAACCAATAATTTTTGACATTATGTACAAAATGTTGGAGTTTTTCCTAAATGAAAAACTTCGCAAGCGAGTGAGACTTACAAAATAATATATTTTTTAATAACAATCATATGACTAGTATATTATTATCACGGTCCTATTTCAGATACATCGAGTCAAAGAAAACTTCAAAAAAATCCTCGAAAAAATGCCAGGCGCTAAAAGAATACTGCCGAGTGAATATGGAGGCGATGCAGGACCAGTGGATCAATGTGTCGGTGAGAGGAATATATATATCAAGAATGCATTTGCCAATGCACAAATTTAATGTATTACTTATTAATAAAATAAGTGTTCTTTTTAGTTCACAAAATATCTACCTTAATAAAAAATGTTCATCATAATTAAAATTATACAAAAAATAAAATTAAGATCTAAGTAGTTAGATTTTTTCATTTAAATATATTAATGATCACCATAAAAAATATTAAAAATGAAGTAAATTATATATTTAACATAGTTAACATAGTTAACATAGTTAATGTTTGATCGTAATACAATTTTTTTGATTGAACATTTTAAAAATAATAAACAGTTATTTATATTTATTTACTTGTTATTCTAGACTTTAAGTGAAATTTAAATTATTATTTTGAGGTAAAACTGACACCCCTCTTCAGTATAAAAATTAAAAGTTTCGGAATTGAAATACATATATATGTATCTTTCATAGTCTTTCATATTTATAGTACTATTTCATAGTCTACATATACATATTGTATGTATCTTTCATAATCTTTCAATAGAACTATTTGAAATTCTATAGAAAATTGGACAATATTTCTAGTGTGACACGAATATCTTTGTCAAGTATTGTTGAAATTCTGTTTTGAATTAATTTTACAATATGAACATGAATTTCTGAGTTAATCATTTTTGTATCACGTTTTTATTGACTAAACGTTGCCATTATCAGCCTGACAATAATAATTTTATTCAACTTATGATGGGGATTTTTCATCACTGAAAAATGCGTTATAATAAAAAAAGTTGGTTTCCTTTATTTTTTATTTAATTTAACGAGTATCTTTGACACATTCAAATTGATTGATTCCTTGTAGACATGTTATTGATTCCTTGTATTGATTCCTTGTAGACGTGTTATTGATTCCTTGTATTGATTATTTAAAGACGTGTTATTGATTCCTTGTATTGATTCCTTGTAGACGTGTTATTGATTCCTTGTATTGATTATTTGAAGACGTGTTATTGATTCCTTGTAGACGTTGAGGTGTTATTTATTGTTTTATTTTTCAAATGTATTTTATAACTGTATCACACTGAAAAATTTTCTTTTATAAAGTGCAACAATTTTCTGTTTCATTTTCAAAATCACTATTATGTAATACTATTTTGATTACTCAGTTTAAATATATTAGTTAAATTAATTATTTTTCACTTGAATATAATTTTAGTATAATATATTACATTTGCATTTAAAGTGACATTTATTTAAATGTATTTCGTATCAGTTGTCGACTTATTTCATTTTCATATCAAATATTAAAACATATTTATTGAAAAACAATATTCATTAGGTACATCAACAGCATTTATAGATAAAATTAACGAAAGTAAAAAAAAACTTTCAAAAGTCAGTCAAATGCAGAAATTTAATAAGAAATTGAAAAAATTACAAACAATAAAAAGGAAAGCTATTGCTAATGAAAGCTTTCTGAAAGCTATAATTAATATATTGCATGCTTTTTAATTTGAATTGTAATCACTAAACTTGCAATATAAAAAGATTTATTTATTTATACAATTGTGAGTTATTTCATATTATGTTAATCACAGTGCTGTTTACTAGATGCTAATTTTATTAAAAAATTATCAATAAAAATAACCGTTCAAAGTTTAATCATTCTCTTTGTTATGCTTCGATACTTTGTTTTGTGAATTGTTACATTTTGTATTTTTCTTATGTACAGCTCGTTGGCGCTCGACGTTCACTGAACACTTCAAAAATGGAAACCCACTACGTGAAATCGCAATTGACGAGTCCCAGAGACCGGCATCAACGCTCAATTTCATGCGCAACTACGCCGACTACACCGGAGAATCATACGGAACAGCTGGAACCTACACAAAGTTCGACGTTTAATCTGGTTTTGCCGGTTTGGCGGGATCGTTTCATTTATATTCTTCTACAATGACAACAATATAACAAACTTTAAAGATTAAATTAATCTTTCTGTTAAAATTTACGTGTGTTTTTATAATATTTTATTATCATCTTATTAAACCAACCATTATATGACAAGGTGATTTCAATTGACAATTTTACAAAATATATAATTGTAATAAAAGAGTATCTCACTCTAATTCTACACTGGGAAAATTTTACAAAAGTTAGTGCGCTGATATAAAACATATTTTATGGATTTGACTACTTTTGTCACTGTCGGAAACATATAGATTTCACAAGTTGCATAAACCTATATCAACGTGAAATATCATAAAAATGCTTGAAATGTCATTAATGAAATGCGTAAAATAACGTGATTTTCTTTAGCTATGTGATGACTATAATACGACCAAATAATATGGCCTACTATATTTATAGTAAACATGAATTTATAATATATTAATAAAATATATTTTTTAAACATTTAATATTTTTATTATTCCAAATTTAAAATTATTATTATTAAATATAGTATTAACTCAAATAGTATGCTACTTGTTTCTGTGTTTTGAAATAATGTATATGGGCTATGTGGTAATTTCACAATCCATTACGTACAATATATTATTTTCAAATGACCTCTATAGTTCTTTTATTCAGATTATATTGTGCAATTTTGCTGAATTTAATTCTAAAATTTTATAGTGATATAAGTCTTAAAAAAAAGTGTTAAAGCCTATTTGTAGACTAAATTTAAATATAATTATTTGCCAAAACCATTTGATACATATTATTTAACATGTTTTAGTATAATGTCTTTATTGAATGCAAGTACATAATAAAACATATTTCGAAGTATGAAAAACAGTTGTTTATGTTGCATTGCTATATTATATTAAGAAGTAAACAGTTTTATCATAGGCTACTTAAGTATTAGAAACTATTTATTCCCGTCTTGTTCATTAAAAACTAAAAATAAAGACCACTTTTGAATCAAGTAGTTTAGTAAAAATTCTAAATGCTACATACGGATTAAATGTCACGAACAAACTATTATAATAATAGAAGAGTTTGTAATAGCCAAATTTACTAATCGGATATCCTTAAACGAATATATTTTTCAGAAAATATAGAATTTGTGAGGTAACATAAATAATAACTTTATTATTGCATGACTTTGATACGCATATTCTCAAATTTATTGACATTATTTCGAATGTTGAATACGCAGGCAATTGTGATAAAATATTATCACAATTAATCACCTGTATACAGTTGAAATTTTGAATCAGCAGTTGAATATTATATATGTACTTTTTACCTCCTCACAAGCAAAACAACCAAGATTTTTTCGGTTGGATATGCTTTTTCGTATATTGTCCCTAATTTATAAACAATTAAAAATGACTAAGGCTGTAATCTATATATGATAAAGAGATTAGCTATTTTATATAACCAAAATTAGTAATTTATTCCTATAGGGTGTTTTACGCGGGTACACCACGTTGTAATTATGAAACCATTGCATATATAAACTTATTTTCAAATTTTTATAAATACTTCTTGTAATCTTATTGTTTACGACTTTACTATAATTTCGCATGGTAACTTTTTATAACTTAAAATTTTTTTATTGTTTATTTGAATTTTTTCAAAATCTAACTTGTATATCTAGATTTTACATCTTAAACATTTACGAACAATAAAGGACCTTTGTAATAGTAATTAACACTAACTGTTGAACATTTGCAATTGAAGAGCCTACTATATTCATTTAGTGGGGCGGATATGTGAAATTTTTTGCTCGAGGTGTGCACTTCTGGAAGAAAGCATGAAACTTTGTCCCTGGGGGTTTTAAAGTATGCTGATTTC
>JAUZND010003913.1:0-11991 GCA_034780555.1 Coelogynopora nodosa
TATACCTCACCAGTAACGTGAGCATTCATTCTGTGTATTGCCTTACTTTATATGGATTAATTAAACTACTTTAATTATCTATCTTGTGGTTATCACTATACACCACTTATCTCTTTTAATGTCTGAGTTCATTCCCTCTGTGATGTAAAGCTGCCATTCGCTATCAGAAAATATGGCATGTAGGCTACACCTTCATAAAAGGACATTCGCTTTGTAGAATGCTTGATAGTTGAATCAGTATCATTGTCAGATTCATAATATTTTACACAACTAATTACATAACCATTTATATTATAATGATAAGGCGTTATTTAAGAAAATATGAAGAATAATATTGAAGTCCCAAATATATTTATTGATGTAAACAACATTTAAATATAAAAATAAATTACATTGAATAATTGAGAGACACATTAAAGTATATGTATGAAATTATATTGTTCCTTTATTAATTAATAAATAATAATATTATCATAAGTAGAGAAGAAAATTATTAACATTTTAAAAATAAATATAAATTACATTGGATATTAATCAAATAATAATAGTATACGTTATATAAGATATTGACAAATAGAATAAAATACCACTGATTGATATATATATTATTACATAAATTGTCAGACGTTTACAAATATAATATATAGTATAATTTATTCATTTTCACTATCACTTGAAAATTCATCACTTAAAATGTCTACAACTTCTTTATTTAGAAACAATTCGTCTTTTTCATCAAAGTACTTTTGTAGTCTGTCACATTGGCGGCCATGTTGGATAAAGTAAAGATCAGTAAATATTAAATTCATTATTTTACTAAAAGATATACTATTAAATATATATATATTAATTTGTTATATGATAAGTCTTGTTGTCCATCGTCACCTCAGTAGAAAAAGCTGTCAATCACGCATGGAGTATAATCCCCGAGAAACGCGTTGTATATGTACCTCGACAGAAGACGAATGTTTCCTAAAGTTCCATCTCCAACACCTACAATCTTTATGTTCTTCATTTCTAGCGATAGTTTTGACTAAAGAATATAGTTTCAAAATAAATAAAATGATAAAACTTCAACAACTAATATTAATATTTCTCTTATCTAAAATACATGATCAACAATCAAATTAAATTGGTATAGATAATAGACAATTGACCAGTAATAACATATATTAAGCTCTGATAAATACCAGTACAACCTGAAAAATAAGAGTTCAATCATTTTAAATGAAAACCAAAAGACTATGAAATATATAAGAATATACGTTATTATAACGCACATTTTTGACATCTAAAAGTTGTTATGACAATCATTAAATTCAATACAGTATTGAATACAGTTTTTATTGAAAGAAAAGAGGGATATACGTTTCCCTAAATGGGTAGCTTCTGCGGCACTTACACTCAAGTATTTATAGTTCACATAATAAAGGTATGTTTATATAAGGTTACGTACATGTTACGTAATACTATTTAACACAGGTTAAAGTAGAAATATAAACAATTATAGATTAGAGAAATATAAAGGTTACATACGAGTTTTAAAAATGAATTTTGAACTTAGGATAATGACAATATTTTACACTGAATAGTAATTTAACTATAGAGTACACAGAATGATGTTGTTGTTACTTAACAATTGTTTAGTTCATCCTTTATATCGCCGAGAATTTCCGCATAAATTGTGTTTAGTGTCTTATGATTGCAGTATATATATGTATATTTTAGTCTTAATTAACCAACGTACACTAAATTAATTTTTTTGTTATACTTACCTCTCGAACAAACCCGGATCTATCAATCTCGAAGAGCCTACCTTTGAGCCAGTCTACAACACAGAATCATTACTGGAGCAAATGTTATTTACTTTTCTGAGAGATGTAACTAGCAGTGTAAAATATTATGAATCTGACTATGATACTGATTCAACTGTCAAGTATTCTACAAAGCGAATATCCTTTTATGAAGGTGTACATACTATTTTTGTTAAGGGTGATGGGCACTATATATCACAGAGGCAATAAACTCAGACATTAAACGAGATAAAGTGATGTGTAAAAATTTCTCTGATTTACTCAATTTAGAAGTTAAATGTCCCAACTGTAACAAAGATTTATGTGAAATATTATCAATTGATTAATACTATGCTTTAAACCCTATTTTGTATATATTACATGTCTGTTAAATACAACTCTGTAATATATTTTGACTTCTTAATGGTTAAAGTAGAAAACAATAATCCAAAAGTACAACATTTAAAAAGACAATTATATATTTAAAAATAATTATTTTATTAGAGGTTAATAACAATGTGATGCTTCTATTACATACCATTAAGTAAAGTAATTACATATATGAATAGATGAGATATAAATTCAACATATGTCTAAGTAAACCATACATGTGTATGAAGTACGTTAATCTCTTGAATGTTCTTACATATATCTAGCAAACTTTTTATGTTTTTTTGCACTCGATGTCCCACAATCATCACCTTCCTCTTCCTCCTACTTGTTTTCTGTTTGCTGGTCCACGTTAGATGTAAATTCCAGCCTTTGCCTCTTTGCATCTTAATTGACACATCTTGAACAGGACGTTGTACTTATAACTCTTAGTCTCGTTGTCTCCACAATATATAATTGTGGCGCGTTTTACCAATTGATACGCCCCTGGTCCGAATTGAAAAGGAACTCGATACTTTTACCACGCCAATCGAAGGCCTCGAAGTCCATAGCCAGCTTTAGCCAAGCAGTTTGTCTGTCTTTGGAGTAGGTTGATCTCACTTTATGTTCACCAAATATTGTTAGAGTCGTTAATATATTTTAATTCTTCCTCGACTTTGGCTTCAAAAATTGTACCCCCTTAAATTGGAATAAATCGTCGTCCTTTTCAATCGGGAGGAAAACATTGTCTCGGGTATATGCGCTGAGTTTCTTTTCTAATATGGTAGATCGTATGTAAACTTGTGTTTTCTACTAATTCCGCAACGTCCTTATCACAAGTTGGATTTTGCCACTGCTAGCTCCGCTTTTACCAGTTACAGTGGTAAACTGTTGTGGTTTTCCGATTGTAATCACGACAGTTTGTGACTAGAGATGGAAACAGAATGATTTTTAGTGGTGAAAGCGCCTCTATTTATAGTTTTTCTAAGGAAAATAGGGGGTGTGGGGCGGGGCGGGTTAGGGGGTTAGGGGGGGTAGGGCTATTTTTAGCAATTAGTCATGTTACTATTTATATACGCGATCGAATCCACCCTTCTTGTACTACTCTTATTAATAAGAATTACATCAATCGATATATCTTTCGCTGCAAGAAGCTTTTTCTGTCGTCCAGATGGTGCTATGCTTAGAAATTAGAAGACTGATTTGTAACGACTCTATATATATTATTGTATACAAGAAAGTATACACGCAGATAATGTGAATAATACTTGTATGCTTTGTTTTTGCGTGTTTTACTAACATCTTCTGCGTGAGCACACGTGTACATGTACATGCTCACGCACATCATCACGTAATTCCATCACGAAAACGCAAACACAAGTAATGTGAATTTCGATTAAGGCTGGCAAAAGTGGATCTGGCCAATATATCAGTTGACTATGTGTCTGTGCTTATCACCGCAGAAAACAAATCCCGGTTAATTGATTTAATCTGCAATTACCTAATAGAAAATCCATAATTAATTGTCACTGGTAGAGATCCAATTTCAGTAAAAATACACTTCATGGATATAACACCCAGACCAGATATGAAAATTGTGCACAAGAAGGCATAGATATAATTATAACACAGCAAAATATTTTCTGAATTAGTCATATTGTAGTCTCAACTGCTTTAAGAATTGGCAAAATCAGAGTCATAAAATCACAATCATAAATACACTGCAAAAAGGTAAAAATGATGCTTAATAGCAACATTCTATAAATCAAAAGTCACTTGTGATATGTCTGCAGGAAAACGCTATGTGAGTGCACACAATTTTCCGAACTGAAAACAATTCCAGTAACTATACAGCTGTTTTTTATCAAAGTGTCCTTAGAGAGCTCTATCAGACAATACTATCGAAAGCAGCATTGGAAGTGGGACTACCTTGTATTGATGCAAAGGAATATGGGTAGACAAATGATGGCACATCAAACCTTCTTTTTCCAATATATCTGACATCAGATGTTTCTCCAGTACCTGACACCATTTTAAAGCGGTTAAAATGTGTATGGTCGTCAACCACTTTTCAACAGATAGATGTAGCCTATCTGTGTGGCTGTCACATTTTCAAGCTCTGTTTTTTGTAGATATCACGTTGAGGTTAAATGTTGTAATGAAACAACAAGACCATCTATTGAAATGAATGAAGTAATGAACCGATGAACACATGGAGGATTATAACTACTAACCATATTAAAAATGTCGACAAACATCTGTAAAATGTAAATATTTCGCCATTTTATTCACTGTTATTATAATCAATTTTATTATTACAATGTGGGTACGTGTGGTGCCTCATGTAGACTAATATATGGCTTAATTATACAGCATAAAATTTCGTAATATTTGTGTAGTATTTATGTAATTTTAATATTATAATTTATTTAATTAATATTTTAATAAATTGTAATTATTTTCTAAATGGAACATGGCTTTCATTTAAAAAATGTATCGTATCTATATTAAAAGTTATTTTTATTATAAATTATAAATATATATGTGAGTGACAAAAGTGCCATTAATAATTATTTGACATCGACGTGCTGAGCATGAGACGATGATAGCGCAGCTCCAGAGTGGATAGTGCCTTGTGTTGCGTTGGCAGCGTACCGAGCTCGCATGGACGCAGGCGTGCTACCTACGTGTTCTCATTGCGATGAAGAGGAGGAGACTCTGGAGCATTGGCTGGGGCTGCAAGTGTTCGGGATGGAGAGACCTACCTTGGCCCTATTTGGAGGAGGACACCGTGGCGGTGGCCTCGTATCTGCGGATGTTTCGGCTGCTCTGACGGTGATACCGCCTGCATGCATTACATCTCATCACATTACATCCGCATCAGATTATTTGTAATAGGCCTCAGATTTTACCTTAGGTTCTTGGAATCGGCATCAGGTTTGGAGTAATCGTCATTAGCATTTACCTATATAACTATTAAATGTTTTATTCATTATGTTTTAAATATTGTTCATTTAATCTCTTCAACAAAATTAATGAAACATTAAATTATGAATCAATACTGTTCACCTAATAAAATAGTAACGATAGAAATCATACAATTTTGTAAAATTTACATCCAATGGTAAATACATTGTTGAACATATGTATTTTATGAATATCATATGTGTAAAAGTTTAAATATTAAATAAAAAACATTATAAAGTAGAAGAATATGTTTTTCATAAACAAATTTCAATACCGCATTTGTTTTTAATAAACGTAAGTGAAGTCTGGAGTTACATAATGTTTCTATTAAATATTTCTTTTAATTCTTTGAAAGACTAGCTTTACTTTGACTTTCAACTTTGACTTTAGATTTTTACTTTCTACTTTGATTTTGACTTTGACTTTTGATTTATTTACATTATTAAACTACTTGTTTATCTTAAACCGCGATAAACTTCATTTGTTTTGCATTTGTTTTGTATACAACCCTCGGCGCTTAAAATTAGCTTAATCAGAAGAGATATTGGAAGTTGATGTATAATACGCTGCAATAGAATATAAAATGATAGGAAATCTTTTTATACCGCTGTATGCCTTTTAGAATACAAACACTGTTGTTTTCTAACGATTTGATTTTATTGAAATAATGAATGACGTTTCTTAAACCTTCCTGAAGAAAAAAGAAAGAAAAAAAAACTACTTTGAGATGTTCTTATTTGTATTCGTTTCTTGGAAAAGTAATATATATTGTACCTATATATATATATATATATATATACTTATGATAAATCGTGTTTCTGCACGATCCGACTGTCGCAATTATTCTTTTGCTTTTTTGGATGTGACAGACTTTCTTTTAAATCCACAGATTTGACTTGCCAATGTTTTATGAATAATATTTGTGGTTTGATGATAATTTATTTTATTTGTTGGATCCTTTTATACAATAGTTTAGTCACGAACGTTGTTTTCTTCTTTATTCTGATTATTATTAAATTTTGTTTCTTATTTGACAGAGTTAAGGATTGGAATAGAATATGTTCATTTACTTTTTGCTATTTATTTAAAATAGTGCGAGGCTTTGTTAACCCCACAATGACTTGAACAATGAGTATAGATCTTCTGACGGATAGATGTTACTCAAAATACTGTCAAGAGGTAACCTAAGGTGTCTAAAATTATTTTTCTTTTAAATTATTAATGTGTTCGAAAGATTAATAAAAAACATATTTCTAATATAACATTTTAAAATAGCATTTTGTTAGTTTTATACACTATACGTATATTTCAATATTGTAGACTAAGAAACAGTTGAAACAGTTCAGAAAATTTGCGACGCCACAAATGGAATATTATACACATGTATTGTATATTTAAATATAATTATAAATAATTTTATGTTAACACATTTATTTTTATGGTTATACAGTCGTTTTAAATTATTCTAGATAGATTTTAATGACTTTTTACCATTGCATGCAGTAGGCCTACGTGTCTTATTTCCATTAAAAGAAACCGATTTCAAGAAATATTAACGGAGAAGCAGGGTATGGTTGTCGCGATAAACACATGCGTTTGTGTTTTTTTCGGTAATGAAGTGGTGAAATGAGACATAATCAGAAAATAAAGTTAAATAGCTGACAAAGTTGACACCGAAAGGCTTTATGGAATAGAAAGGTGAACGAGACACCAGTAAACGGTGGTATGATCGAAACTTATTGACATGAATATTTAACGTAACATTTTTTTTTGAAAGTTGGCATAACATTTCTGTTTTAGATGCATACTAACTAAATATGAAAAAATAGTATATTATGGGATATGTGAATAATATTTAGGGAGATGTAGGGATGCTTTAATTACACCATACAGAAGTGGTGACGTCATGTGTCTTTCATCATACATATTATATATAGAAGTAAATATACATTATCTGATTGACCTACATTTATAATTAAATAGGTTATTCAAATATTGTAAATTCACTATATGAAAATCGAAGATGTGATTGTTTGTAATAATATTTAAATTAAATTAAATAACTTTCAGTAGTGCTGGGATTTCGAATTAATTTTATTTTATATTTAAACATAATAATATAAATTAAACTATTGATTACTTTTTGTTCGTAAAAGGTGTTCGTAAAGAAATAATGCACTATACTCGTAAGTCAGATGCATTTATTTAGACAGTCACAATTGTTTTTTTCTATAAATAAATGCTATTTTGTTAAATATCTTTAAAATAATTTGAGATTATACTCTATTATATGTACATTAATACCGCCTACTGGTATGCGTACATGTATTTTTATTGTTTTAATTTTAGTATCAGATTTTATTTAACGTTCGGTTATCTGCCATTGCAGGTAATTTCTATGCAAAAAATTTGTATAGTCATATCATCCTAAAAATTAAAAATATTTGAACACTTATTTTTTAAATATTATTCATAGTTAATAATTGTGTTACTCATAAGTAGCTTACTTATTATTTCTATTTATTTGTCTCTCATGGAGTTTATAAATATTGCTTTTTTAAAACGGTTTAAAAAGGAAGGATATATTTTCGTTTAATTTATATTTTTCAGAGTAAGATGTTACGTGCAATAGAAATATTATCAATTTTTACAAGTAATGCTTTATCTAATTATGCACTGTACATTGTATGTAGCTATTCTAGTTCAAATAAATTACTATAATCCTTTTGTATGTATAATACAGACAGAATAAGCTTTCCTCTGTATATCACCCTATGTAGAGCAGCTGTCAGATTGCACTACATGATGTGATGTTCATATATAATGATAAATAAATCGTATATTTTATTAACTATTTTAAAACAAAAAAATAATTGATGACTACAGACTGGTTCATAATTGAGAAGCAAATTAGCTACAAGGATGGACGCAAAAGTTGAAGGGAAGTATTACGCAGATCACTGAAATATATTAATACTTTTCTTCTGAAGCGCGCTTCAAAAGGAAAGTATAATGTTTTTTATTGATTGGCTTTGTTATAGAAAAATAATAAAAGTAAGAAGTCATTGTCTATCATTGACGACCCATATGTGTACATAGCGTATGTGCCTTACCGTGTCCATAGCTAGGTATTGACATACTGTAGGTACAATATATACATGCCACAAACTCAATGTTGATGGGAATATTTGCCAATTGTTTGTCAGTCATATTTGGGAATCTATTTGAACTTCCGCCATCCGGTTGACTTGACAACACTTTAACATAACTGTCAGTACAATATTCATGCTCAATAATAATTAATGTTTAATTAAATTACAGATATGCATGTAGATATTGTGAAATAATGCATAATATATTCCCAGATACATATTTATGTAAACCAAACTGCTTGTATTATTTGTACATAATAAATAACTCAATTTTAATGTATCGGACATTTTAATTATTAAATTATACAACACACTGTGATGCATTTTCCAGAAAATTCATAAACCGACGAGTAATAGTTTTATAAATAAATATCTAAATTGATAAATAGAATTGATTGGAACCATCAGACAAAATCAACTCACCAGATAGAAAGAAAAATGATAAATATTAAAATATAAATCAAAGGAAAGGGTAACTATATAATAAAGAAAACCGAAAAAAAGATTCACAAAAGGCAAAGGTGAAGAAATTCTATAACTGGAAAAAACAAGGGTATAACCTCCAGAAAAACTCAATAAAACCAGGTAAGAGCAATAACAAAAGTGTAAGAATAATGCAGAAGTTCCACCAAGTTATACTTAAGTACTTATAACAAAGCCTAGGAAATGATAGGATGTTAAGTCATGTCTGTAGTGGTTATATGTTAACTAAAACCATCATCTAGGACACAAAACCAAAATGGACCAAAAGTAGAAGCAAACTTTAAAGAGATACAGTAGAAAATTAATAAGGTGCGGGACTTAGGACCCTGAACGGTGTGTTTAATCAATTTGATAGCGCGCTACCCTAACACTTTCCTTATTCTATAATTTCTAATCACTATGGTAAAAATGCATATAAGCCTCATGCAAGTTTAGAAAAGTATCAAAATTAGATTTAAAAATATGGCTATTATTATATTTATACCAATCATTGTTGTATTTGGTATATGCTACATAATGACCACCTGAAGTGGATGAGGCACTTTGGCAAATAACACAAAAAGATAAAGATTTTTTAAATTTATAAACAGATTGGGCGGACATAAAATAAAATGTTCAGTTTTACAGATTCTACCATACCTGGTAACAGTAAATCTGTTAATAATAATGGCCAGAATATTAGAATGCTGTTGAATAACTGTCGGTCATGATGGAATGAGAAGTATTCATATTATTGGATGGGCAGAGTTTAGTTAAAGAAGTATCTGATGGCCAAGGAATAGAGGGTTGTATATTGAAAAAATTAATAGAAATATTATAAAAAGGATCAAAGCAGTTTGAAGTATGATGACAAGATTTGGAGACGGAGGATGTTTTATACAGTCCATAAAAAGTTGACTTGATGGATGGTATGATGTCGTTATCATTCTATTGCAAGCCGCAAAGATCAATAAAAGCTTCATAAACATCCTGTTGCTGGTGGTTGTTAAAAAGAGGAACTCGATTAGCCAATCCCAAGCAGTTACTAAGTTATTGAAAAAATCTATATTATGTTAAAAATAACTTTATTATATAAAGAATTGATAAATGTAAAAATTAATATTGTCATTAAAGTAACAAATTGCATATAGTGGCCAAAACTACTTGAATCAAACTACCTAGATAACAGGAGTTACCAAGATTAGTGAAATCTATTGGTTTAATAAAAAGACAAAAATTATTATATAGGTAAAGGTTTTTTAAATTTTTTAGAATATTCATGATGGTAACTATTTACATCATAGCTGACATATTTGGCGCCGCATATAGAATTGTTGTTACGCTTTTTGTAATTTTTGGAAATATGTGATATCAAATCGAGTTATAAACATATACCAAATTTTAATTTTAAATTTGTCGAATTATTATTTCTGTGTCAAAATGACTGTAGCGTATCAAAAGGGCACAATAAGATTATCCACAAGAAGACACATTATCGTTAGAGCATTCAATGTAGCATGGGAAATCGCATATCTCAAAGCGGTAAGCCACTTGAGAGCCACCAGAAGCCGTCCGTGTGGGACATTGCTGAAGCTGGCATTGCCTTCTTTTGTCCATAAGGCCTATTAAGTGTTGACTGTGACGGGGTTGGACAAGTCTATTGAATAAACGAGTGTCCCTCGTTGTAGATGACAGCAGATGCCTGGTTGCATTACGCCTGAATGCTGAACGGGTATAGCATAATAATAAATGTAGTGTATCAAAAGTCTATGAGTGTATCACAATATATAACAGTAAAATATAACAAATATAAGTAAATCTCCAGACAGTGAATTATGGCCTGGCTAGCCTGTGCATTGTAAGCCAGTCCAGGCGTGTGCACCCTGGACAAGGCCCATTGGTTAGGCAAAGCTAAGACGGACTAAGACGGTAGTGTAATTGTATTGCAAGTATTATCCAACTTTATAGTATAATATATTCTTACCTAGGTACCCTATCTGCATTGGTACCATTCGCCGCTCTGTGGAGCAGATACGCATTGGACGTTAAGGTCTCCAGTTTCCACGAAATGATGGGGCAATACCACTTCTTACCTTTAACAACTATGTGGTAGAGTTGCACGCGGGAATCAATAATATCCACACCTCCCATAAACTGATTATAACGCTTGATCACCTTAAGCATCTTTTTGTAACGATTTGCTGAAGCCAGTAGTTCAACACTATCAACATTTAACATTATTCCAACCGTCAATATTTTGTCAAATTATATTTGTCAACTAAACGAGACTTCTTACTGCAGAAAAAAATAAGTTTTTTAATTAAAATTTAATTTGATTTTAAATATTAAATTTTAATTTAAAGTTTAATTAATTTATTGTAAAGAATAATAAATCTGAAACCATAATCACTAAAAAGGGAACACATCTTAGCAAATCTGATCAATTGATTATAAAAACAGGTTTAGACAATATTATGATGAATATTACTATCTGGGAGGGGAAAATAAACAACTTCCAAATCAAAATCATCCACATTGCGATACATTTTAGTAATAAATCTACTATTAACAATATTAACCTCAATATTAAGAAAGGTATCTTGCAAACCATTAGAACTATACTTTGTTCAAGATTGTATTAATTCTTTAGGATAAATATTTTTAGAAAGAGATAAGAAATTATAAATGTTGGGAGTAGCAATATCATCAATGAATCTAGAATTAAGAGATAATTGATAATCAAGAAAAGGATTGGAATTTTCTAATTTCGAAATTAAACAGAATTGATTGAAACTTAATTGATAATATAAGTATGGAATTAATTAAAATGAATTAATACCAATTTAATTTTTTTTCCAACATTAGGACATGATATATATATTCAATAATAGATGAACACTAGTATATATATATATAACATTATTACTAAAAGCAAGTTCGCAAGCACATTCAAGCAAGTTCTATTGTATTATGAGGTATCATTGTTGACTATAAATTAAAAGCTGAGTCACTGCGTCAACTGCATCCGCTGCGTCAGCTTCAGTTGTGATACTATTAATCAGACTTTATTAGCAGAAGTCTCCAATACCACAAAAACGGTGACATTTCGTATCGCCTTATCTCATTTCGCCTTATCTCATCTCGCCCTATCTCATTTCGCCTTATGTCATATCGCCTTATGTCATTTCGCCTTATGTCAATTAATCTTATTTCGCCTTATCTTGTAACAATATACCAAATCGTATTGA
>JAUZND010003914.1:0-11991 GCA_034780555.1 Coelogynopora nodosa
TTAAAAGCAACCAATTTAATTTATTTTAAAAAAAAATGGCAAACCCCCCCCCCCCCCCCTCTTCACGTACATATAATATAATTATATTATATGTACTATATATATAATATATATATAATATAATATGTATTATACGTAATATATTATTTTATAAAAATATTATTAAAATGCCAATTCTATCATTACAAAGGAGAGTTGCATTGTATCACGGCTGTATACGGTCTTGCATTGGCTGGATAATAGGGAAAGTATTGTGTAAAAAAAGTGTGTAAATATTATAATAAACAATTCCCATAAAAGTTGGTATTTAAAAAGAATTCCTTAATTTTATAATTGATGAATTTATTAATCTCTATAATATTTTTTCCTGCAACATCAGCTAACACTGTGATGATCAAGATTCACTTTTATTCTTTTAATCAATTTGATGATTGTATATTGTTGTTATAAATGTATTTTAAAATGAATACTTTCCACATCAAGAAACAAGACATCACTATAAAAAGCAGTCAGAGATAGAATTAATAAATTAGTAAATATTTTGCTTAACGGTTTTCTTGTGAAAATGACATGTGCTATACACAACAGTTGTATTTCTACATCGCCAATAATATCAGTCTTAATCAAAAAAGAAAACGATATTAAACTACCACACGTCACAATTAGACAACACGGGAGAGGGGAAGAAAGAAACAAACCAGATCTAGGGGGGGAGGGGGAAAGGGAGAGAGAGAGAGAGAAAGATGCTGAAGAATAGCCAACCCGGAGAACACTGGCAACTCTGTCATCAACCAGTCGTAAGCTCAACAGTCTGGAAGCTGAAAGAGAGATGGAACTGGTTGGAGCTCGCCCCTCTAGTAGTCCCGCCGCCGCACCACCGCACCGTCTTTAAGTCCTCGTCACATATTCCACTCTCTCAAGCGTTGACTCGATAGCTAGCGACAGAGTTCTTCCCAGAGTTCGTGTCCGCGACCAGCCACAGCCACTCACTTCCAACCTGCCAGCAGCTGCTATCATCAGTGTCCTTTGTCGTAGTTGTCGTTGTCGTCCTGTGTTCCCACGACTAGCACAGTCTGTCAATCACATACACACACGCACACCGCACACACAAAGGCACTTTCTTCGTCTACTCGTTGAATCTTCGGTTCCCTTCCTACTCCGTTTCTCCGTTTGTCTCTTTCTAACCGCGCGCCAAGCGTCCGTCGATCTTCACACGCTGTCTCTCGCTGCTGTTGCCATGGTGAGCCTTGCCAACGGTCATCCAGCCGATGTGGCCATCGGCGTCGGTCCAACGGCGGCCAACGGCGGCCTCTGTTTCCCAGTCCAGTCGGTATCGCCCGGCGGCAGTGTCGGCGGGGTGGGAACGGCCGGTGGCGGTGGCGGTGGTGGAGCTGGCGGTCAGCAGCAGTCGAAGGCGACCGACGCTGTCAAGCTGTTTGTGGGGCAGATCCCGCGGAGTATGGAGGACAAGGACATCCGTCCGCTGTTCGAGGAGTTTGGCCCCATCTACGAACTGACCGTGCTCAAAGACAAGTTCACCGGGATCCACAAAGGTGAACTGACACTCTCTCTCTTTATTAATACAGCAGCGGCAGTTATCTGCATCTTAGGGGAGGTTAATCTCGCTCTTTCTTATCTCTCTATATACATATATACGTGAAAATAATAAAGTAAAAAAATCGGAAAATCGTCCTATATACCTCGTCAGTCAAAATATGGAAACATTACAATAATATCTATCAGTTATGTCATATAGTGAGCAGTCGGATTGTTAGGTCAGCAGTCAACACAGTATACTATTGTTGTGTTTATGTGGTGTGTATTAATTACTAAAGAAGTAGGTAACAAATTAAAGAACCTGTATCCAATCTATGTTGAGAAATTTATATTTTGACGGACGGCGAGATTTATAAAACGCGTCTCAAGAGTTATTTATAAATTTTAACAAAGTTTTCTTATCTGTGTGACATACATATATAATTTTAAAAAGATTAGCAAGCTATTAGCAATACGTTGTTGTATACGATTGTACTTAATATTCTTAATTTTTTGGGAATCACTTCGACTCAGCAAGAGCTCCCCTGTTTTAGCTATATCCCAACAGGTTCTTCAGTATATAGAGCTGATGTGGTTCTCCACTAAACTTAAAAAGTTCATACGTAAGACCGGTTAACCAGAGCTTGAACTGACGGTACACCTAACAACCTGTTTGTGTTTGTAATAAAAATTGGTGGAAACACAGTTAATTGTTACCAGTTAAGTGTCGACTAGAAATAACTCCGATTGTTTGTGTACAAGTTGAATAAAGTAGCGCTTTAGTTACATTGAAATGTGTACACATCGGGGTTTTTTTGTTGTGAAAGATAGATACGGTGGATAGTTCGTTAGCAGTGAACTGCCGTCTTAATTTACACTGTATAACGATATACTGTATTTAATAAATTTAATAAAATTCTTTCGTTTTTAACTTTTGCTGTATTATTCGAGTAATCTCTTAGAGTAACAAACTTGGAGATCATTGCATTTGACTTCTTTATGTCAGCTTGAACTTGCATCTGTAGAGGTTTTGGTCCTGATTAATATGGGTGGTGTATTGTTGTGAAATATATTTATTTCGCATCAGCTGTTAGCGCGCTGTTAATATTTGTTGTTCATGAGAAATCTCTTGGTCACAGTTCTTATTTTATTGATATTGAAGCTTGTCTGAAGATGGCTCAACTCGTTGTTTTGTTATATAAACCATAACAATATTATAGAATATTAGGTATACTTATTCTAGATTGTTTTTTACAATTACAATTTAGATGATTCTATTTACAAGTTTGCTATCGGTTTAAAATAGTCAGAGAACTATCTTACACACTCTACAGTATAAGGTGGATTACTTACGGAATTTTCATTTACTCCTCGACTTTGGAATACCTTAGAATTCTGTTAAACTTCCTGAAAATGGTATATACATCTCAGAATATATATATACATCTCATATATATTCATCTCAGAAAGACGCCGATACAATATGGTTTAAAATTGTACGACAACGCTGTTTTAATAATATTTAAATCTCCATTTTTTGTATTTACGGACTCGCTTTTTTTGATGAAGTTCGAATATTATAGATAATGTCATCAAAACATGATAGTATATAGTATGAACCACAAAAGTTTACAGGAGTGTTCATAACACCGTATTTAATATATTATACAGTTAAACAGAATTTGTTTTGTTTGGTTTTCTACAATAAACATAATAATAGAAGACAGCAGAGGTTTTATTGATATAATAATAAAAATCACGAAATATTTCGATATTTTTTTTATTATGTAACACTCTCTCGGGGCAAGGATAATTTGATTATTGCTCGTGCCGACTTCAACAACGGTTATTATACAGTCTATCCCAAATGTGGGCCACTCACACCCAGCATGCACAGAAAGTGGGCAAAGACTTGGAGTCCTGGAGAGACCCCTCTGTTATAGACAGACGCCTATTTCGATGATCCTGTTTCAGTCCAAACCAATTCCACCGTGGGTTTTGAGATCCTTTATTTTTGAGGGAGGGGGGGGCGGGGGGTATATACACTTCTTGTGTTTTTGTGTCTCTATATATCGGAATAAACGAACTGATTTTAACAGCCGAATGAACGTATGGAAAGAGTTTTATTGTTTATAGTTTCATATAAGTTGGAGTTCTTGTGTATTTTGTTTTTTGGGTTTATCCTGCTAGTTTTGGCTGTGTGTTGTGTTTAACTGCGCGATCTGTTTTGTATAGAAAATGTTTTTTCTAATAAGACAATTTTTACTACAATATCTCTGGATAAAAATGATAAGTGTTTTTAAATATTTTGTTGAAATGTAAAGTTTAATTCAGTTTACCATCTAGACGAAATAATTAAACATAGGAAAAATCCTCATACAATGTTTAAATGTTTATAATTGAATGAATTTAAGACTCTAGATTAACAAGTCAATTAACTACGTATAAAGATTACAGTTTATATATTGTAACTGTTCTGTCTCCTCTAAAAACTATATCCTACAAAAATTCATCGCTTTCTTCAGATTCTGTTAATTTCACTATCATTTCACCACCATTTCACCCTCATTTCACCATCATTTCACCATCATTTCACTACCATTTCACCATTATTTCACTACCATTTCACCATTATTTCACTACCATTTCACCATTATTTCACTACCAGTTCACCATTATTTCACTACCAGTTCACAATTATTTCACTACCATTTCACCATCATTTCACTACCAGTTCACCATTATTTCACTACC
Source organism: Coelogynopora nodosa (assembly GCA_034780555.1). Lineage (NCBI taxonomy): Eukaryota > Metazoa > Platyhelminthes > Proseriata > Coelogynoporidae > Coelogynopora > Coelogynopora nodosa. The sequence goes on from JAUZND010003914.1 coordinate 4,291, forward strand.
AGTTCACCATTATTTCACTACCATTTCACCATTATTTTACTATCATTTCACCATCATTTCACTACCAGTTCACCACCATTTTACCATCATTTCACTACCAGTTCACCATTATTTCACTACCATTTCACCATTATTTTACTACCATTTCACCATTATATTACTACCATTTCACCATCATTTCACTACCAGTTCACTATTATTTCACTACCAGTTCACCATTATTTCACTACCAGTTCACCATTATTTCACTACCATTTCACCATTATTTCACTACCATTTCATCATTATTTTACTACCATTTCACCACCATTTCACTACCATTTCACCATCATTTCACTACCATTTCACCATCATTTCACTACCAGTTCACCATTATTTCACTACTAGTTCACCATTATTTCACTACCATTTCACCATTATTTTACTACCATTTCACCATCATTTCACTACCATTTCACCATCATTTCACTACCATTTCACCATCATTTCACTACCATTTCACCATCATTTCACTACCAGTTCACAATTATTTCACTACCATTTCACCATCATTTCACTACCAGTTCATCATTATTTCACTACCAGTTCACCATTATTTCACTACCATTTCACCATTATTTTACTATCATTTCATCATCATTTTACTACCATTTCACCACCATTTTACCATCATTTTACCATCATTTCACCACCATTTCACCATCATTTCACTACCAGTTCACGTAATTTCACCATCATTTTAAAAATGTTCATGTTTTCTCCCTCCAATTTCATACTCTAGATTTCAATACCGTTAGATCTACTCTCATAATTTAGGCGTTATTAACCGTTCACTTTTTAGAACAAAATACCCACATATAATTTTCCACATAACTTTACATAACATTACCAGTTAATTCGACAGGTTTCAACTTGGTGTCTATCTTAATTATTCCAAATATGGTCCAAATATGGTCATATATATAATATATATATATGTAAGTTTAGCCCTCTAAAATGAGTCACGATAGCAGTACGGTTGTGTTTAAAATACACGACTACGTGTGAATATATGCGGCGATTTTATTGATTCTCGGAAAGAAAATCAGATCTAATTAAAATATTTATTTATTTAGAAATCTATACCATTTAGAATATATATTTTTTAATAATATGAGCTATACACAATATGTACACAATAAGCTTGGTTGGTGATACAAACAAAAACAACAGATTATCATTTGTGTGATCAGTGTAAAGGGAGCTTCTTTTTCTCTAATCAGTGTCTGTTATAGATATACTTACTAGGTTTGTTATGTAGAGTCATTCTTCCGGATTAGAACCCCTCTTCCGGATCAATAACCGGGGCTTCTTTGATTAAAATCGAGCAATCATCGGGAAATCAGAGGCACGAATTAGGCCCGGTTTGATCGCAATCGTACTAATTACCTGCTTCATAGGAAAGACAGTCCTGTTCATGCGAGCGTCGTCGTCCCTAAGAAATTAATTAATTTTCTATATTTATGTGTGTCAACCAGTCGTTGAGTTATGTCACCTCACCTCCACCAACACTGCAGTTCTGATCTTATATACTGCATGAGGCGTCTTATTATGCTGACCATGCTGCTGAGGTAGGTGGATCGTTGATGTAAGAACCGAATCTAAAATCAACTCATTTCACAGTCTAACAGTGTTTAACATCGATCAAATGGCGGTGTAGAATGTAGAATGTATGGCGCTCAACTCTCATAAGACTCTATATATAGAAGCACTAAGTGGGGGGGGAGGGTCAATTGACCACCGGTGTTTGAGAGTTTACTATATACTCAAAATCTATTAGGGCTATCGTTAGAAGATGTCCAGTTTCCTGCCTAATTATGAATGCACTATGGATTCCATGTATTTTCGTAGAATTAACTTGATAACTTGATGATAACTTCTGAATGATCCAAACAAAGACTTTTAAATTTTAAAACATATAGCAACCCCATAGTCTCCTAAATTTGATAGGGAATATTTAAATACATGGGCTCAATCTGTTGAATTAATTTAACCCCCCCTCCCCCCTCTGAATAAACCCCAAAATAGCCAGTGTTTCTGATTTTGATTAACGGTGGTATACTTTGAAAATGTAGAGATTATAGTGATGTTTAACTATTTTGAGATTTATTTTTAAAGTGAGTCATTCAAAGAAAAAATAAAGAATGTATATATTGTAGATACATATATTTCTTTAATCGGACGTCATTTATTTTAATTGTACTGCTTATAAATCATTTCTCTGAGTTGAAAGGAATGATATCCTGTTACGATGGCTATTTTTGTGTTCCTTATAGAAAACGATTTAAAGATTTAAAATGTGTCTAAAATATTCTGAATATTTGAAATGTATAGTTTTTGAGCTTGCAAATCGTTCATGGGATTTGACAATATTTTACTCTTTTTTTAATTTTGTGTTTAATGTTTAACCTGTTATTATTAATTGTTATTAAATATTATTAACTTAATAATTGTAAGTTATTTTCTGGGGAGCATTTAACAATCTTGCGATATGATAGTTTATAAATATCATTTGAAATTATGCTTTTAGAATAGATTATTCGGTTTCATTTCGACAATCTCTCATAATACAGTTTTTAATGACAATGTTAGAAATAACATTACAGTATAGAACATAAATTACAAAACTCAGAAAGGGTCAAAAAGGTGTTGCTATGGGTGATGGAAGAAAAGATTTTTTCAATTTAAAAAATATATATATATCCTAATAATTAATATAGCTTAAAATGCATTTTGAAGATTTTTTAAAATATTTTTAACGCTGAGAAGATCTTGTTTGTATTGAAATATATAATCCATCTGTACAGAGATTCATTACCTTATCTGTTGGATTAAAATATGTATAATGCATATCATGATGTACTAATTTCCATTACACAGGATGTAATCCAGTAAAAAAATCATTTTAATTCCTTAATAAAGCTATATCACATTGCAAATTTGTTTATCTAATTTAATTATTAAATGGGTCCTTATAGTTTTCATAATAGTTTTCATAATCCTCGTTAATGAATAATTAATTTATTATATATATATATCTTTTGAAACTATTCTATTTTTAATCACAATTTTATTATTTATAATATAAATACGCCAAAATTCAGTTCAGTGGTGGATTCATTGCCACAGATGTCAGGTTATGCTATCTGAGAAGAACAAAACTCCCATAATTATCTCCTATATATACCTGAAGATAAACATTAAATATAAACTCTAGTAATGATAGTTTTGAATTACTAAATCCAACCAAAATATAAGTGCGAATCAGATGAACAACATGTTATTGGTCAAAGTTTACTGGTAGCTATATCTTTTATTTATATATTATCGTTAAAGCTAAAATTTATTCTACATGTATATATACAAAAGGCATTGTGTTTTGCATCGAATTATGTTGTGTAAAAATTCCCTTTTATAGAACTCCTCATTTATAACTTTATATATTTATATTGGTAGTCATCATAATTTCATACTTTTCAATACATCTATAGTTACATAATAGTGAATACAGATTCATAGATTCATACATTTGCAGTAAGCATGATATCATTTTAAATATTCAATTGTCACGACAAAAATTACAGTTCACTGTACGATCTTAAACCTAATGATTGTCCACGTAATGTGAAAACTGATTTTTTTAAACTTTCCATGCGAGAATAATATGTGCGTATAAAGACAACCAACCCAGGACACATCCATCACCAGATGAAAACCATGAGCCAACAATGATCAAAAGGATCTTATAGATGTGTGTTTGTACAAGGCTGCGTCATGCGGAATGGAGTGGACTTGGTGAAATGCATGGTCAGGATCTTGGAGTGTATCTATGACAAATAGGGGAATATTATTGTCAGCTGAATAACTGAGTCGATTGCAGTGCGGACAATATGATCAGTGAGCGGTGAGGAAATCAGCTGAATATATATGTGTGTGTATGTATGTATATATATTTAAGTTTAGTGTTACCATGGGTGTGTTGGTGAAAAACATGTTGAACAACTTTTTTACAACGCGATATTAGGAAAGAGAGAGAGAGAGAGAAAAAGAGGGACAAAAAGGATAAACATTCTATATACAAGTTATTTTACAATTATAACGATGTAGATGAATTCACAAAAAATGGATTGCTTTAATGAAAACAAAATTCTTGATTTCAGACAATTTTTTCTTTATTTGATAAAATGTTTAATAATATGTAAACAGGCAGCATTTCGTAAAAACAAAATTGTGTAAATAAAAACTATTTAAAAAAACTGTTTTTAGAATGCATAATTTGATTAAATTAAATCAACCATATTTTAATTCAAAATAGCTAAATAAATATCTAAATATTGTACATTATAGACTATGTAGTATACTTTCACATTTTACTATTAATAGATTCTGGAGCTATACACGACATAAATATAAAAATAAATAAATATACATTTTAATTTAAAATGCAAGTCATATAGATAATTGTGATAATGCTTAATATACTTTCAGAAAAGCAAATAAATATGATGTTCTGAAATAATTGTTGTAGTATATTTTTATGTATTATTTTAGAATATGGGTCTTTTGTAAAATGTAATTAATTCTTTAACAAAGTTTCGAAGATTTCTTTCCTGTTTGTCAAACGTTTTACTAAACCCTTTTCACTTGTTATAGTTTATTCGACATTTTTATTTATCAATTTCTAAAAGCCAATACAATTATGATTACATCGGTTCTCCATATTCTGTTCCCTCATCTTGAACGATTACAAAACAACGCATTTATAACTCTTAAATGAATTGTCTGGTTAATCAATCATGTTCAGCTGCAACAAGTTCTGATGGTCGCATGGGTAGGGCCCACTCACTATGTTTGCATATGTTACAAGTAAATCTTTTCCACAAAATGAGATTATTTTCAACTTGGACATTATTATTTTTTAATTCGTTTCCTTTTTTCTTCTTTTTCTTTTTAATGACCGGATTTAAACGGGAATGCATTGGATTAACCTCAGCGACTATCCAACGTTTGTGTTGAATAAATTAGACTTACGGCAATTTGAGTAGCTTTGCCAGCCATGTATAGGATAAGCTGTGTTCATGCCATCTGTTTTTCTGCATTTTTACAGAATTTTTTTTAAAGCAAATAATTATTGATTTTAAATTATGTAATATTATAAATTTACTTTGATTATGAAATCACATGAATTTTCATTTATAGAATAAAATATTTTATATATATATATATTATAACTTTCTTCGTAATGTCTCTATAGTTACAAAAAATGCTTCGTCTATAACAGGATTAAACATATTTTTCTGAGTATATGCTAATAATGCAACAAGTTATAGCAATAAGCCTTAAAGTCCCCAGTGCTATATGTCAGATCATTTACAAATTACTTGTAGAGATAGTTTAATCGAATGACACTATGCATTATTTTATTGTAAAATCTATAATGGGGTACACAGGTTATGTGTACAATAATTCTGTTCTATAATTTTAATATAACAATACCGTTAAGACATTTGCTCATTATGTTGTTGAAGAATTAATTTGAGTTTAAATTTAATTCTCACAGAATCAACAACTATTCCTATCAACTTACACATCCCCATCTATCGGTTTCTTAAATCGATTTTACTAAATGATTAGCATAAATATAACATTTCATCCTTCCCTGATCTCAAACTGAGATGTGTTTTCCGTGTTTAGATTTAATAATATAGACGGCAGTTCCAGTGTATAAAACAAATCCATTTGCACGCGTATTACCCCCAATGAACCGGCGTTTCCAACGTGTACCTCACCTTACCTCACTTTCATTTTCTGATTATATAACATTGTAGCTTAACCCAGATTCGTCATCCCAAGAGAATATATTTGTCGAATTTGTTCCAAAAAATTTGAATAAAACTTTAATAGGTTCAAAATATAAAGACTCTAAAAAATTCCTATTGTTTACCGTTGTCTTAACTTTGATTTCTTATATATCAGATAAAATAAGCTGTTCAAAAATAGACAAATATATACACATATATTATTTATATCGATTGGACTTAATAAGCATACTGACATTATATTAATTAGGATTACCTATTTTTTAGAAATAATTGTCTTATTTTTATCAAATGCAAAAAGAAAGTGATTGTCCTTTGATATTATAAAAAAAAAATTAACAGTAAATACACACCAATCATCCTGGAATTTGCCGTTTTTTAAGATCAAAGGGATTAAATTGGGACCAGAACTTTGATCTCGGCGAAAGTAACGCAGTTTAAAGGGGGAAGCATATACAGTATATGCACACTACAGAATCGAGCAAATATAGTAAAGATGAAAAGTCACCAACCAGCCTCTTTTTCAGAATGAAGTCGGTGGTGCTTTTAGTATTAGACTTGTCAACTATATCGATTAGAATCATGTCGAACGGCTACTTATAGAAATAAATTTTAAAAATTCCACCCCCATCTCCTCTTCATGGCTGCCCATGCAATGTCATTATATTCTTCAAATAAAAAAAGAGGGTAAAAAATAGAATTGGTCTGCTGTTGGTTGCGGTTGGGTTTCCTCAACGCTGTTTTCACCATTTCTCCCCACAAAGGGGCAGGCAGCCTCGGTTTTGGTATTATCCTACGTATAGTAAATAATGGGGAAGAAGTGTTGCAGATGCATTTTCTCTAATAATATCAAATTGGGCAAAAGGAAAGAATCACCGAACGGAGATAACTGTGGGGAGAGAGACAGAGGGGGAGAGAAAGCCATAGAGAGAGGGAGAGAGAGAGAAAGAGACAAAGAGGTCAAGAACCAGATAAAACTTTAAATACTGCCCGTCGTCGAAAAACTGAGTAAACATAAGTTTTCTCTCTGTGCTGATTCCAAAGAAAGAAAACTGATTCCAATGGGATCTCCGAAGAAGTGCCTTTTCCTGTACATGGTGTATTAAGCAAACAAATGGATTGCATAGTTTTCGGTGATAATAATAATATAATTTAAATATATACAGATATATATATATATATATATATATATGTGTGTGTGTGTGAATTAGTGACTATACCTTTTAATATTTTTTTGTACATCACACGGAATCCAAGGTAGTAATGTGTGGGGAACCTTTAACATCCTGAATTAACGGGAATTTATTTTTTTAATGCCAACAGAAAAAAAGTAAAGCTTTGATAAATCTGTCCCTATATGTGAATTCCTATTTCTTTAATAGTTAGCACAGCTAAGCTGTGTAGGTAGAAATTATTTGGTTAATAAAATGCTGCTTTGTTTATTATTTACCTATATAAGCTAATGTAGTGTCTTATTTTTCACTTCTTGTATAAAATAACTCTTTCAATTTGCCTATAATAACTCACTGTTCTCAATACAGATATATGTTGAGGTAATTTTAATTATTCAATTTAATTATTGTGGTTAGCCATCGAGTGACCCGAACAGTAGTTTATGACATTTATTTGACAAATTTTTTCTTTTAACTCACTCTCTCTCTCTCTCTCTCCCAGACACACGCACCTGGTTCCAATGAATTTCATATTATTTTTTTATTTGAAAAATCATTTTCGTAAAAGTAAGATTACCTAAAATATGCAGGGTCCCCCCCCCCCCATCAGGGAAAATGACAATATGAGCTAAAATCAGGGGAAATGAAGACAGGAGTTAAAATCAGGGAAT
>JAUZND010003916.1:0-11990 GCA_034780555.1 Coelogynopora nodosa
CCGACCACTCATCTCTTTGAAAATCATTTGTCTGGCTTCATTTACGTGTTAAAGACCTTTCTGACTGCACATTTCACGGAACAAAAGCAGATAATGTTTCCAGGTCAGGAGTATGATGTGGTGAAAAAATCCCATAAACCTCGTACATATGTAGCATTTTTTAAAGGAGATCCAGTTGATTTATCTTGCCCTTTCTGTACAAAGCTGCTGTAAAGCCAGAACATTAAATTGATGTTGACTTATACATCGTCATTTTTCAATATATTCAAGTCATAAGTTTTTCGCTAAAAACAAACCTGTCAAAAGAACAAAAATATACAACTTTGCAACTGAACATTTTAAATTGAAAAAGTATACATGAAAAAGATCTACATTTGTTTGTGAAATAGGCTGTCAGAAAGGTGTTAAAGACATCAATGATGTCGGTAAAGGGCGGAGAATCATTTGTTGATTGATAAAATAATATATTATGATTATTAGAGATGAAAATATATATCAAAATATATAAGTTCTAAGTGGAGAAAAGCATAAACCGCAAGGACAGATGATGAAATGGATCCCCAAAATTATGGATGAAAACATAGACAATGGGATGCTTATATGCCATTATGGTTTAAAGGATGGCCAGTTCCGTCATTTATCATTATTTCAGAAAATTGAGTACATGACTACGACGACGATGAAGAGGACGATACGGAATCCGATATTGACGAATAATGTAAGGCTTTTATGCTCAAATCTGTTTTCATTGGTACATTACGTAATATGATTATTGTTTACTTCAATAAATCCATATTCATATTTATGTTCTTGTGTTATGATACAGTTTTAAACTTACCCATTTTTTAAGTAAATTGTTTTTCAAACCGCATAATAAATTACAAACGATATTACATGAAAAACTAAATTTCCAGTAACACTTATCACTCTCACACATTGGTTGTATATTAATATTGTTTAATAATGTCCAATGACATTGATCGTTCCATTGACATCTACAATATATAGTGTACTAAAAAATGTATCTGATTTTTTGAAGGTTTCTCTAAAATTGTATGATACTACATTTGATTAAAATTTGGGGAGATCACGCAGAAATAATTTTCAATGCTACATTTATTCCTCGTTTTTTACTCCAATATAGCGGGTATAGGGTCATTAAAGGACGTCTGTCAGTGGTAAACTAGCACTTAAAATATCGGTCACTATATATTTCGTATACAATGTACAGGGGACTTTAACGCTTATATTTACATATTAATTATATTCAATATATAGTCCGCATATCTTGCGTCTACAAATGGGGGTACTTTGACGGTCTCTAGGGTCCAAACCAGCTCCCCCAACAGAGGCAGATGTCCATTTCAGTAGGTTTGCCACCATTATCTACAATATTGTATGGGAGTCAGTGTTGGTACCTTATTCATCATAGCTGGAGGTTGCTAGCTGCGAGACTATGTACGTACAAGTAGACTTTACAAATTCCTTGATAGCAACACTTGATAATGTATTTCATTTAAGTTAAATAATTTGTTTGGATTCCATTTAAGAAGAAATTTCAATTATTTATGTAATTGTCTAAATTATTGATATATTTTAATGTCTAACGTCTAATGTAATTAGCAGCCCCACAATATGACTAAATTAGAAAGTGCACTGACATATTATCAATAGATGAATAAATTTAAATGTGACATATTTCTTAAATTCGGTATAACGCCACCATCATTCGCGTTTGCTTATGTGTTTAATAATTTGTGTAAATAATGCAATTTAAATACAATGGTAGTTTATTTGTACTAATCTAAAATATTGTTATGTTGTATGTAGCTTGTATTTATTAAATAATGAAATATTGTTTATAGGTGGGCGACGACTTTAAAATAAATTATTACACTGCGACAATATCAAGACAAAAGTTTTATGTAACTGTTAAGTCTCGTATTGGTGTCTCTTTTGTAAAAATAACAAAAATTAGTGACGGGCCATTGGTTATGGGAGATGTTGAAATATTCGGATACAAAGATGACAAAGGTAAGCTAAAGTTGATATTACTATTCATTATTAAATATATTTGACAATGATCTTTAATTATTCAAAACGTAATGAGATGAGTTAACTGTATATACATAGTGTTAAATACTTGTATTTTATGGTTGTGTACACTATTGTAGCTATATGTCAGTACTGTTCTGTTTCAATCTTTTGTGAAACCTTATTTCAGACACAATATTACATGTTATGAGATCGAAAAACATAGCACGTAATAAGAGAGAAGAGAGATCAACCACGAGTATATGTCAAATTTCATTTTAAAAATAACACATATCCAATAATAATCAACATGTAGAACCCACGTAGAAACCACGAACCAAATGAGTAGTATAGGAAGAGTCGATTATGTATCACCACTTTTCCTTTGACTATATCCCCAAGCACCCCACCCCCCTAACCCCTTTTTCCAACCCATCCCGCCCCAAACCCACTAAACGCTCCCCCTCCCGCCAACCTCCACTCAACCCCCCTAACCCCACTCTTCCACCCACCCAACTCCCTCCAACCATTACAACCCTCCCCAACCCACAACCCCTCCCCAAATCCTTATCAGAAATAGTATAAATAAAGAAACTATTGCAGCTAAAATTCCTTCCACTTTCACCTCTCAGCCACACTTTACAACACGTTACAATTGTAAACTAGAACCAATTTTCTACTGGCTTCGTCAAGAAAGGAGCGAAAGCGGGCCAGGTGTTCAACGCCATACGGACACTGGATACATTTGACTACTCAGTCTAAGAAAGTTTATGTTAGATCCAGCATTTTAGAGAAGAAATTCGACAGATATACTCGGGAACACAGCGTCCTACCGATTGAGAAAGCTGACGACTGCGCGCTTTTCCAGTTAATTCAATTTTTCGAATCCAGTGTCGAACAAGGTCTGCATGAACTTTCTGACAAGGGCAATGATTACAAAGTGAGACCCACCTATTCGGAAGAAGGACAGAAGCTTAGACGCTGAAGCTTTGCAACTTGGAAGCTTTCGACTGGCGCGGTAAGAATACCGGCTCCATTTCAGTTTGGATCAGGGTCGTACCAACTCGTGATTCGGGCAACGGATCTGTTCGGCGGTGACCACGACAATAAGGACTACAAATATAGCGTGTTATTCAACATTTATCAAATACGATACAGGCAGGCAAAGCCAGTAGTGTCTTTTTTTCAAATAGAGCCCCAGACAGACAAGTCGACAGAGGAGGAAGGCTATGCATTGAGACGAGAGTTGTGTATTGACAATATTGAAATGAATGACTTACTTAGACTAATAAACCATCATATCGCAAAGACAAGCATAAATCAAGAACAGAACACTTTAACCCTTAAAGCCCAAGCAAAAATATTCACACTAAAGCCCACTGTGTCTGACAGATCCAGTACATTACTATTACTATATTTACAAAACAATATACTTAATACACGTAATAATGAGCGTACGGTATGAAAGAGTAGTACTGAGAGTATTAGAGTATGCTAATAATAAAAACACACTTTGAACAAATTAGTTTAGTTCTAAGACAGTTGTTGCAGAAGACACAGGCATACTCCATGCAGACAGGAGCATTGCATTGACGCCAACGCTAGGCATTTTGCGATCACGTTGCCAATCACATGAAGTACATCTTCTCTTAACAGGACGATCCGCTTGATCTTCCGGACGAGAAACTGCTGCAGGACGATCCGCTTGAACTTCCGGATGAGCAACTGTTGCAGGACGAACCGCTTGAACTTCCGCACGAGCAACTGCTGCAGGACAAACCGCTTGAACTTCCAAATGAGCAACTGCTGCAGGACGATCCGCTTGAACTTGCTGACCATGCAACTGCTCTGGCAGACCAATCCTCTGTCGTGCAAGGAGTATGAGAAAGAGTCGTCTTCTGTGTGACTTTCGGCGCTCCCATTGTGGGCGGACATTAATAAATATCACAAATGTATTGTAGGCTGCTATGTTCATCAAATTGTAGAATAGTGACATTGGCCAACGCAAAGTTCCCCCTCTAGCAGCTACTATACTCACGAACTACTTGATTTGGCGTGATCAACTCCAGATTTCAGCGCATTGTAGTCTAAAATAAATTGTGGTTTACCCCGATCATTGGACAATTCTGCAGTATTGCGCATGAATGAAATCAAGTTTACTGCCTTGGATATCTTTGTACGTATGATACTACCATGGCATCATTGGAAAACCCAAAGAGTGAGGAATGCACTGGACGCTGACGACTAGCTTGAAAATTAATTGGTATTCTGGTTTATTGCGACGGATAGTCCCCATGTATGAAAGCCGCCTTGCTTTGAGAGTCTGCAACAAGTGCAATTTGGAAAAAATATTGTCTCAGACGATGTTGCGGCCTGTATTAGTTAGCGGTTCTGTCAATTCAAGCACAATTCTTGAACTTTGGTTTACTTCACGTGCTTGTCCCCGTCTACCTGTGTATATATCTCCAGTGTAGCAGTATTTATTGATGCTATCGCACAAAAGCCATATTTTAATGCCATACCTTCCTGGCTTGGAGGGTATAAACGTCCGGAATGGGCACCTTTCACTGAAGGTTACTAATTGTTCGTAGACTGTCATATGGTTATGAAGCACATAGTTAGAATGGCATTTGGGGATGAACTTATTCCATAATTAGCGAAATGGAGCAAGCTTATCAGTGGCACGGCGCTCCATACGAGTGGCACGGTCATCAAATCTCATTATGGCGCTCAAACGTACAAAACGATTCCTTGACATAACCTTGCCGAAAATTGGCCGACCATTTTCAATGTTCCAAAGTTGCTTTACAGACTCATTTTTGGAAGTGTAAACTCCCGCAAGCAAAACCAAACCAGAAAACTTACGAATTTCAATAGAAGTTGCCTCCTGCCAGTTCGGAAAACGTCGGCGATTTTCTATATTTGTATGTTGAACTATACCACGAATCATTTCCTCTGTGATAAAAGAATAAAAAATGTCTTCTGCGGACTGACATTGTCAAACAACATGAGGTGCTGGACCGGCCGTATATCGTACAATATTTAGAGCCCTGGCACGTCCAACTGCTACAGGCGGCTCCATACTCCATCGAATGTTTCCGTTTCTAGACAATCTGTGAACTACATCACCTACTGTATTATCAGAATCATCTGAACTGTCATTAACATTTAAATCGTCGCATCACTGCTTTCATTCACTGGGCTATCAATATCAATAATCGCATCCTACATCCAATAATAGTGCTTACTGTGTACTAATGTCTCCAGAATTATCACTTTCGTCATCTATATTGCTGTCACTTGCGGCCATAGTTCGGGCGGCTGCCTCTTGTGCTGTGAATAATCGCCTACTCATTTTATATGACTTTGCACGTACACATGTAATTGTTGCACAAAAAATATAAAACTATAAATTATCACTCCACTATAAAACAAGACGTAGGTATAAGTGATAAAATCCCGCGATGAATCACTCCACTCAATAAATTCTTTAAGGTTGGTTACTAACTAGCAATGCCTTCAGAATAAAATAAACTCACACTATGCAAACGAGTAAGTATGTATGTTCAGCGATCAATACTGACCGAAATCAATTCTCTCCTATGGACCAAAAATAACTTCACTCCACTATAAAATAAGACGTAGGTTGGTTACTTGCTGCTAGCAATGCTGAAAGAATTCAACTAAGTTTCAGCCAATCACTAACAAGTGGTAGCAACAGCAGCATGTATGTACCTACTAACTATCTCAGAATAGACGTCATCGGCATCGCATTATAATTCTGCGATAAAATAATTAGCCAGATACATAAATAGGTATAACGAAATTGGTACTAGGTCTATCAGACCCAGTTGTGCTAAGTGTAACACATATTGTATATATTGTCTGTTTAACAAATCAAGCTATATAAAAAAATCAGTTATACGATTTTATAGTGGACTAAAAATTAGAAAAAGTCATTGAGTTTTGTTAGTTTACTTTGTTTTTTTCATATAATAAATTACATTTAAATTTAAGTTATGAGTCCCAAAGACCCACTGGGGCTTTAAGGATTAACGACATAACGTGTGAAGGATTTCGCTATAATAACTTGTTAGGAGAGAACAGCACTGTATTATCGAAACTTGATCCATACTTAAAACAAGCGGTACAATCAGAGCATCCCAGCATAGCATTATCACACCTCCTTGGAGTGACTGAGAGACGTAGGATTACACTCATTGAAGCGTTTGTCAATCTTAGAATACAACAGCAGCAACAACACCTATGATGATGATGATGTTATTATGCTTACTTTCCTAATCGGTCAACTACTGTATAATTTTGAAATAATTTGAATAGTAAATGACATTATATCTCATTAATAATGTGTGCTTCAATTACTCAAATTAAGGGAATTGTTTTATGAATTTATAAATTGGTATAAGTTCACTTATATGCTCAAGACAATATAAAACGAAACACACTGCGCAATAATTAAAAATGATTGAAAATATGAAAATAATATAATATTTGTGCAAAACGAAAAATTAAAATAAAACATTTTAAATTATTCAAATTGTACGTTTTGTATAACCAAATAATAACACAAATAAATATTCTAAACATCAAAAAAAGGATAAAATAAGCTTTACATGTAAGAAAATATAACATTTATTTCAAGTAAACCATGTTGTAGACCATCAAAGTTATTAGAGAAAAAAATATTTCCAAAAAGCATCCATAAAAATTAAATTTTTTTATTTATAAAAATAATAATTCATTTATAAAAAGATTAAATTATTTACAAAAATAATAAATTATTTATAAAAATAATATATTATTTCTGCACAACAACAAATTATTTATGAAAATAATATTATTTTTGCAAAACGACTAATTATTTATGAAAATAATATATTATTTGTGCAAAGCGACAAATTAAAATATACCATTTAAAATATTATTTAAACTGTACGTAATAACCAAATGGTATCACAAAAGGACATTATAAACATAAAAAATGTGATAAAATATGAGAAGTGATGTACCGCTTCCAGGACAAACGACAATTTCGTAAAACTACGGCTTCGTCGAAGTTTTACTTGACATTTTCGAATCGTTTGCTTTGGAAACTTATCAAAAATGTCAAATTGCTTTGGTCCTGGAAGTTGTGCATAACCACTGAAAAGTTTTTTATCTTTTTTTATTTTTTAATAAAATATAAACATTTTTAAATCTACTGATTTACCTTAAAATAATGTAGTAAATCACAAAAATGAGCATTACATTAATTATAAATTAATTTTAATAAATCTAAAAAATAAAATACACGTTGATTTTATAAAAACTGTTATAAAAAAAAATTCATATAAAAAAGTAAGATAAAAAATGTCATGAAACGAAAAAAGTTTTATCAGTAAATATAAAAAAGCGCAAAAGATTAAATTATAATTAATTTTAATAAATGTAAATATAATAAGAAACATTATTGATAATATCTATGGATGTTGCTTAGAAGTAAAAAATACTGAGTTAAAAACATATGTAAATGTTATTTAAACATTATGTAAAAACATATTTCTACATCTATTGCATTTTTAAAAATTAAAAAAAGATTGAGGTATAACATGATCAATTTCAGGAGATTCATCAGTAACAAAATATTGTTTAGAAAAATGTAACCAACAAATTAAATATATTTTTAATATTCCAATTATTTCTTGAGTTCAAAAATGGTTTCTATTATTATTTCTTTTCAAAAAACCATATAAGTTAGTTGATAAATGTGATAAAATTCTGTATTGTTCATCTGTTATTTTTTTATTTTTTGCGAAATATTTATTTTATCTTTATCCTTTGTTATTATTTTCTTCTCTGTTAATTCGTTCGTATTAGTTTGAAAAGATTTTTTACTATATTCATTTCGTTTTCTTTTATGTAATTAACAGTATATTTGTTGTCTTTCAACACAACATTCTTTACAATCCGTTACATGTTTTACATATCTTAGTCATTTTATAATGTTATCTTTTTATTTTTTTTACTAAAAATAAAACTATATCTTGAAAGTTGTCTTCTAAACATAATTGATATAAAATCCATATCGAATACTGTCCACACATTATGTCATTTTCTTCTTGAATTTTTAATTTTTAATGAATTTATAATTTTTATTTTTTAAAGTAATAATTTATTGGATAGGATTTAATCCAAATGAATCGAATAAATAAAATTGATTATTATTTTAATATAATGTATATAATTTTTCATCTGAATTATGATTATTAACAATAGCAAACTATTTATTTTTATTTTTTAGTTAAACTATTTCGTTCCTGATGCATAATAAAAAATGCTTTATGTTTAAATATTTTGTCCGTTTAATTAACCGGAAATTAGTAGTAGTATCATTTTCATATAAATTAGTATATTCTGAAAAACTTTCTATTTATTGTTTTAATTTTAATTAATTGTATTTATTTAATTTATTTAATTTAAAATATATTTATTTAGTTTATTTAATTTTAATTAAATTAATTTAATTAATTTAATTTTAAATTTATTTATTTATTTATTTGATTTAATTTACTTTAAAAATTTTAACTAATAAATGTGGTGAAGCAGTTACAAATAATGAAGTAAATAAAATGTCAACATTAAATTAAAAATATATATTTTAATGAATCTGGAGATCGCATGAAAGGTAATATGGATATGAATATAAATAATATTCAATTTTAAATACTCTAATTGATGTATTTGATGCGATAAATAAACAATTGTTTGATTATAAAATTAGTAATATTGATGCAAGTCAAATTAAAACAGGAATTATTAATGAAGAACGATTAGGCGAAGCCTTCGGAAAAACAGAAATTGGAAATTATCCAGAAGAGTTGGATAAGAAAAGAAAAAGTGAATTAATATGATCCTGTTTTTAAATTTGATGCACTCAATAAGAGATGTTTATATAATTTTTTTAAATTATGTTAAAAGTTCAGAAAGATCATGTCATATTTTACCAAATCAAGCAATAGATTTTTCAATAAGAGAATGTTTTTTATTTATTAACAAATATTGATTTAAATAAAAATATAAGAGTGGTATTATGACAAAAGCTCTTACAAATAAAATTATAACATTTTAAATAAGCGGCAGCTTTGCTAATTATCTAATTAAATTAGTAATTTTATATGCAGGTTAAAATAAATTGTCATTAAAATTTGAGGGAATTAAAATGGTTTCCGGCGTAATGCAAATGGTTCATATAATTGTATTAGTTTTATTGAAATATTTCAAGATAACTAAATTCAAAAAGTAAATTTAAAAAAAGTAAATGTTAAAAAAGTTAATTTAAAAAGGAAATTATTAAAATTAAATAATAAATATTCATTTTAAATTAGAACAATAAGCTTTAAAAAAATTATATTAAAAAAAAGTAAATCTAAAAATCCTAAATATTCAAATTTAATTTTAATATTTAAATAATTTATTAATAACATTTTAGATAATTATATTATTTTTGGTAAAGAAATTCTAATTCCAAATAATAATAAATATAATTTATTATAATAAATATAAAATATTTTTTTATAATGATAAATAATTAATTTATTCTCAACAAACTGCAGAATGATTTAATTCAAAAGTCGTTCTTGGAAAGTATGCATAATAGTGATAGAGTAAATGATGTTGGGATTAGTCAAATAAAGTATTTGCTTTAATTTATTTTTAATTTATTTAACTTTTATTTCATTTATGTTAAATGTATTTTACTTATATTTTAAATTAATTTTATTTCATTTTAAATCAATTTTATTTCATTTTAAATTAATTTTATTTCATTTTAAATTAATTTTATTTCATTTTAAATTAATTTTATATTATTTTAAATTAATTTATATTATTTTAAATTAATTTTATACTATTTTGAATTTATTTTTAAATATTTTTAAAATATATTTTTTTAAATTTAATTTAAAATAAAATGGATGAAAAAAACCTGAACATATTTATCCTGATTTGACAAATTTTAATAATTTTTAAATAAATGATTTAAATAGAAATAAAGAAAGAACAAAATATATGTTCAAAAAAAACTAATCAATTTAAAAAAAAACTAAATCACTATAAAAAAATTAAACAAAGATGGATGGAAATTGAAACAACAATAAAAAATGTTGCTGGAAGTATTTTATTAACTTCTTTAGTAACATGAATACTTATAGAAACATAGGGATTATTTATTTCTATAATAGCCTTACAAATGTCATGGCTAGATTAAGTGTAACATAAACTTTTATTACTCAATCTATTATTACTACAGTTACTAGTAAAAATAAAAATAAAAATATTTGTCAAAATATTGATTCATTTTTAAATAAATTATGTTATCATACAGAAAAAAGTAAAAGTTTAATACACGACATTGAAATATATTTTGAATTCTTAATAGTTAAAGCCTGCAGCTCTACAAGTGAGCTATCCGGACACATGCTGAATATTATTCAAAAGTCTCGTTTTAATGTTAATGTAGAAAAACAATTTGTGTAAATGAAACATATTCTCAAAATTCTCTAACCCATTAGTACCGCATGAAAATTGAAAAAATTGCATAAATTTGAAAAGGCACAGGAATCTTCGTTCAACACCCTCCTGAACATAATATCTGATCTTTTTCAAAGTCTCTAAAATAAATCCAACGTTTAAAATATAAACAAAATCTCTAAAATAAATCCAAAGTATAAAATATAAAAATATACCAGTATGTAGATAAATAAAATTGGTTTATTAATATAATTGTGTTATTCTTAATCATTTACATTAAAGGCAAGATCAATATATTTATAAATAAACACTTAAACAAATTGATATGTTAAGACACTAGTTAAAGTCATTACATCAATATAAGTTCAGCGTAGACATCAAGTATAAGTAATCAAATTTATGTATATAAAGAATACGATAATCAAAATGTCTTAGAATTAAACATGTAATAGTTATATTTCTTACATATAAGGAGCAGATGTTTTCTGCTTTTTTGAACTCGATGGGCCACAATCATCATCATCATCGTTATCGTATTCTTCTTTTTCTTTTGTTTGTTAGTCTACATCAAATTCTGGCTCAATTTCGAAGAGTGTTACGATCTTTGCCTCATTGTATCTAATTTTGTAGATTTTGAACAAGACGCTATATTTAAAGACCTTGGTTCCATGATCACCGCAGTCGAGGTTAGTGGCACAAATAACTAATTGATATGGCCCGGGTTAACATTTTATACGAAGCTGGTATTTTTTTCCCACGCCAGTCGAATAATTCGAAATCCATTTATAATTTCAACCAGGCAGTTTGGCCCGTCCTCCGAATATGTTGGCCTCACTTTATAAAGACTTTTATCGGCATAAGTTGTGGTTTTGAAGAGTTGTTGCAGACCTTCCTCGACGCGAATTTACCCTCAACATATTAAATTTGCTAGAAAAAGATCCAAATAGTCATCCCTTTCAATAGGCAAAGTTGCATTATCCCGGGTATATAGGCGTTAAGCTTATTTTCCAATATATTGGATTGAATGTATACTTGCTTCTTGGACTGATCCCGCATAATCATTATAACATGTGGAATTTTGTAATGTTATTGGTAGTGTTTGCGGCCTTCTTGCTGGTTCCTGTGGAAAATTGTTGTTCTTTTCCTATTTTAACATTTTCCCATGTGTTCGCGACGCATCCAAAACAATTTTAGAATTAATGTTGGTATTATAAATATTATAAAAATGTAAAATAATAACACAAGTTAATGAAAGCACCGTTGAGAGTATGAAGCAGACTGAAGTAAACGGGTCTATTTAAAACAAAATAAAATCCGGAGAGAGCTATTGTAACTACGACTGTTGGTGTAAAGAGCAAGAAGCAGAATGAATTTGAACAATGAAATCATCTCTATTTATAATTTTCCTTGATAAGAAAATGGGGGGA
>JAUZND010003917.1:0-11990 GCA_034780555.1 Coelogynopora nodosa
TTTTTTTTTCCTAATCTTATTAAAGAATGATGAGAACAAATATTTCTAAATGAACTAAATGATAAACATATAAGTTAACATTTAGAAATATAAAGTTCTCATCAGTCTAAATATTATAAATAAAAAGGATTCGCAAAAAGTGTTCATTATTCACTTAATTGCATAAAAAGTTTCAATATGATATAAACTAAACTAACTAAATGATCTCTAATCATTTCATAAAATTTTCTTTATTCTAAAGAAGACGAAAACAAGGAGAAGAAACAATTCACGATATATTATTAATGAGAAATTGTGTTTTTTGTTGACAATTACTATATTATATTTAGTATATTTACAATTACTAGATATCCTTTATTACGCAAAAAAATAATTGGGGAGATATTGTTTTACTTAAAAAATAAAGTTAAAAAACAGTTCTATATATATACTGGTTGATATTACAAACATGATCATTTTGTGTCTACATTTATATTATTAAAAAAATTGTTTAAACACATTTTTAATACTTATTATTGTACATCAGAACTACATGGGTTCGCTATGTTTATGTAAAAAATACATGTTTTGCAATTTTGTTTTTGTGATTTTGTTTGGTATTTTCTTATTAATTAATGCATATGTCAAGAGGTCATTTGAGTAGACTGAGTCATCCAGTGACTGGGTTAACATATGATTAGCCTGATTAAATTTAGTCCGATTCCAATTATGTTTAACATTTACCTCCGAAATCACATTGTCTCTTTTGATGTAGGGGTGCCTTATATTTTGCTGTCAGAATTCCTCTCTAAGATCGAGTTAGGGTTAGGTTCCCGAGCAGTGTCTAGAAGTAGCGGGGTATACTTCTCCAAGTTTATAGAGCGATTTAGATCTTATTGGAAGTTGAAATAGCTGGATAATTATAACAAATTTACTTTTCATCTACATTTTATAAATAATAATTATTCTACACATTTCTTCAAAAATATGATCAAAATCTTTTGAATCCATAGATTCAAATTTAAATATTTACCTGTCAAATAAATATTTCAATAATTTAATTACATTATATATAACAATATTTGTTTGTAAACAAATACACAGGTCGAAAACATCATGAAAATAAATAAATATTATTTGCAATGAATATTGGAATTTTAATTTATGCATCAGAAATTTATGATAATAAATCTTTGAATAAATATTTTAAAAAAAGATTAAATGACAATGGTGTAATTAACCGGAAAATGTTAAAACTATTTTCAATGAAATATAGGCTGCAATAAGTATCACCCCTACTAAAGATGTCCAATAAGATCGATATCACTCAAGCACAAGTGGGTTTAGACAGGAATAGCCCACCAAAAAAGAATGTCTTCATACACATGTATGTGAAACTTACTTTAGTTGTTTGTAAGGTGCATTTTTACTTATATCAATGATAAATGCTTTCTATAAGTTTAATGATCATAGTAGTACATCCTTATGAACACGTATTTATTATTATATCACTATTGATCACTGTTGACTGACTATATTTATGTTTCTATATAGATCAAGAAATAAGTGAATTAGTATTGAGAAAGTAAACGTACAGAATAATTTGAATCAAAAAAGTAGATTATTTAATATCAAGAAGTAAATAGAGAAACAAATTATACGTCAATAATTGGAAGTAATAGAGCACATCATTACTATTAAGGAAAAGTAGAGATATCGATATTGTTGATAAAAATGGGAATATTCACATAAATAACGGAAGAATGGAGAATATTGGGGGTATATACTATGGAATATTATACTAAAGAATATTAGGATATATTATAGAATACTATTATAGATATTATATACTATTATATATATTATATACTATTATAGATATACTATAGAATATTATATAGAATATTAGGAAAAGGGCATGGGATAACACCCAGTCAACCCCATATAGTCACGCCGTACCCCTTGTTTTGTTAGGAAGGTAATATATATATAGAAAAGCCCCTAGATACATCCCATATAACCCCCCACAAACCTACACCATCCATACATCTATCATGCAACTAAACACCCTTTTTGATTACTGAAACTTCCTGTGATTAATGACAATGAGTTCGATATTCCAATTTTGAAGGTGATCGGAAATAATCTCATTACGAACGGTCGTATTCGCGCGCTCTCTTCCCTACTGGCTAATTTACGAAACTAAACATTGGATTTTAATGGTGTAGTAAATATTTGTTAATTCGAATATAACAAAAGTGCACCCAAATACATGTTTTATACCAATAACTGTTTAATAATAATAATATAAATTGTTTAATTTAGATTGTTTGATTGTTGATTGTTAGATTGTTTAGGTTAGATTTAGGGTTAGGTAGATATATGGTATATCTCTTCGAGTAGTAAATGTTTTTAAATTCTTTTTCCTAATTTGTGTGGGACCGCAAAAGTAGGCCAAAATTATATTTTTTACTAAATAACACCACGAAGACACATTCTGAAATCTAAAAATAATTTATAATAAACCTAACTTGTAGGAAAATATTTTCCAAATAAGCCAAATGAATAAAATATATTTGAAAACAAATACACAATGATTAATAATAATGATAATCCTTTGTCTCCGATCACCTCTTAAATAGTCATGTGACTCAGAACTTAGCGTCACTGACTTAATTTCATGATAATACCTTGTCTCCGATCACCTTTTGAATAGTCATATGACTCAGAACTTAGCGTCACTGATTTACAGAAACGGCTTTGACTTTGTTGCAATCGACATACAGTGGTCATAGCAATTAAAAAACAAATATTAGATGATTGCGATCGAAAAAATTACTATTGCACAATCTGATCATTTTGTAAATATTGAAATAATTATTGAAATATTATATATTTTTATTATAATCACTTCAAAAATGGCGTGATCCGTAACACCCTAAATTTAATAAGAAAAGGGCAGATTTAAAATATGTTAGCAATACAGACGTGGTGTATTCCTCTCTATGATCGAGTTGGGGTTAGGTTCCCGAGCAGTGTCTAAAAGTAGCTGGTTATACTTCTCAAAGTTTATAGAGCGATTTAGATCCTATTGGAGTGTAATATTGTATAAATGTTACGTATATTTATAACAATAAACGTATATTTATAACAATAAACTTATATTTATAACAATAAACTTATATTAATCACAATGAACGTATATTTAACCGCTACTAACTTTAGTCACAATTAATTTCACATTAAATGTTATTTATAAATAAATACATTAGTTCTTACAATATGTTTAATATTTTTGACCAGAGGTGGAAAACACTTTATTTTTGATATAGCGACCCAGTATTTCGCTAAATAAGGATTATTCACATCATTCAAAATGCGTTATATATTTAATTTGAATTATTTAACAGCACATTCGGAGGCATCTTGTTACATAAACTCAGGTGGCGCAGCAGAACTGAAGAACAGCAATGTGTCATAACACAACTTCTCGGCAATCCAGCTCACCTTGTATCCCTTTTGTATGTCCATATATGTAAGGAAACATATTTTCATTTTCAGAAAGTCACCCTACTCGAACAAACTCAACCAATACGCTTGTTCTTTGCTACACAATTACGACATGTAAACTATAATTTATTCTTTATGTTTATGATAGTACACAGTTTAAAAAATTGAACTAATAGTGAACTCGGCTTCTTGGTAATGCGTACTTGGAAATATGCACTTACTATATTTAAAAGAGTACTTTTTTAACAATGCATGATTGACAATAAATATGATTGTTTCAGTTATTTGAGTTTATAAGAATCTTAGGAATCCAAACAAAATATTTGTTCTTATATTTTATTGAAGATTCCGCTATTCCATATTATAGTGATGTGTTAATATATTATTTAACGTTGTATTTAACCGTATTGTTACGATGTCGATCACACCTTGAACAATGTGTGAATTTATAGTAATCTTCTGTAAGTATTTTGTATTTTTACTAACAGAGATGCATATTTTGTGTAGTAAAAATTCTGATTGAACCTAGCTAGGAACATTTGTGAACGTTTTCAACAAAAATGCATTTGTGACTTTTGACACTGTTAAAACAAGTCTTGTCTTAATTAAATTAACTGCTAATTATCAAAAGAAAATATTTAATTGTCAAAATATTCATTACATTTAATGTTGACGAGATAGCATTCGAATAAACTCGTCTCTGTTTTACTTTGACATCTGTAGTTCCTGAATGATTTTTTCTCTAACAAGGTTTTTAACGTCACACAAATGACTAGAACAACTATTACACGTTATGCTACAACGGTTGTGTTAGTTCGATAAAAATTATTGAACATGGCATAACTACCCACTTCACGCATAACATAATTTTGGGTATTCCAATATGTCATCATACATAAAAAGTTCCATTTAAAATTGTATTCAAGAAGTCATAATTATAGACAAATCGCACAGTAAAGTACGTTTACA
The DNA here is from genome assembly GCA_034780555.1 of Coelogynopora nodosa. Taxonomy (NCBI): domain Eukaryota; kingdom Metazoa; phylum Platyhelminthes; order Proseriata; family Coelogynoporidae; genus Coelogynopora; species Coelogynopora nodosa. Next base: position 4,459 of record JAUZND010003917.1, read on the forward strand.
AATCAATAAACATCATATTGATTAAGTATAACATAATATAGACGCATTCAACTGTTGGTGACCGCTAAAACCATATTTTGAATTAGTTTAATTTAACATAATTATGGTAGTCATTGATATTTAAATAAATTTCACGTATTATTCAAATTATATAGTGGGAGATGCGTATTGAGATTTTTCAAAAGGATAATTTAAAATAACTTTTATTAATGGATGAGTTTAGGTAAAATCATTAAAAAAACCAGTTGAGAGTCAGATTTAACACGTAAGTTATTTGATATTCAGAATATATGTATTCTAAGAATTAATTGACATATTCTCATTATTTGTTGGGATTCATTAAGAGTATATTTATTAAATTGAGACCAAAGACAAATTGGCGAAAGCCGGGAACCGATCTTATATCGGAAGATAGTACACTACCTACAATAAATAGTCGCAGCCTATAATTTTATAATCGCGTTTTAAATAATCGAATTTCAAAAAGTTTAATTATCCGAAACCATAGAGGTAGTACAGCACACCATTCCTTTTATCAGTCATTTAATAATGATTAGAAATAGGTATTTGCTAGTATTGATTGTATTAACTGAAGATTAAGTTAGTTTTTTTGATCGTATCATTTATAGAAGCAACCTCTTAATTTCGTTTTTATAAGGTTATGTTATCTAAGTATTTATCATTGTTTTGTTATATACATGATATTAGGTTACGTTATGTTAAGTTATGTCATATACATGTTAGAATATATAAAATAAATTGATATGTTTGTTGACATTCTATTTAGAACGTGTAATTTCAATATTAAATATTCTATAATCTATATAATCTATCTATATTAGAACGAATTTAGATATATTACAAGATGCAAAAGCTTTTCCTGTGGTCATCAGCAATGTGATATTTTGAAAGGAAAGTGGTACAATACAAAAGCATTTGAGTAATAATTGCATGAGTACAAAATAGATCATCATATTTTATTTATGATAATATGTTGTAAATTATATTTAATGTAAGCAAAGTTTTAATAAAAATATATGAATGGTGCTATTATAAATTATGCTTTTTATTTATAGTACTAATAATGTATATTAAGCTCCTACATATTAAATTTCATTTCAATAGATCAATGCAATTATATGGGAGAATGAAGTTTCCTTTTTATATTACGTCGTGAATTTTTAAAGTTAAAAGTTAGTTTTAAGTTATTATATAATACGTAAATTTAATGAATGTACAAATCGTATTAAAGGTAAACCATGATAGTTCCTCGATAACCACCAAATATTTAATTGCTATATTTCTTAATTGCACGGTGAACAACCTATTAAATGGAATTATCCATATTTTAGACATATAGTACTGATATTGAAAAATATTTAAGCTATAATCATAGATCGTATCAATGAATGAATCAATAATTCATTCAACAACTCTTGAGAAGTTATTCTATTTCAAATACTGAATTGTAAATCGATATGCTTTTTATACTTACTTTATTATCTTATAGGTCCAAACTTACATCATCTGTAATTTTTTAAAAATTGTGCGAAAAACCTATTTTATTCTATGTTACCAAATTTTCGCGTCATTCAAACACCTCCTAAATACTTTTACATGTAAACAAATCTCAAAATTATGTTACAGAATAATTCAATTTATTGCAAGCATTTCAATATAGCGTCCAGTCTATATTTGAGTAAATAAAACAAATCTGATGTCTATAATTATAACTCATTAACATTCAAATAAGTTGTTCAACAATAATTTACTGTTGTAATGACAAATCATTTTTAATTTTTTAATATTTATATTTTAGGAAAACTGTATAAATAGGTAACGTAACATCGCTTTCAACTCGCAATAATGAAGAACACATATATTACGCGGAAGAGTACTTTAATTCTATCTTAAATATTAAACGATTACTATTATATAATATTCATAGAGTATATAATAATAAGCTTACTATTTACAAAAGCTCAAAATAATTCTGTTTTGTAAGACGCTGAATAATCTTAGAAAGTCGATGAAATTATGTGTAGTAAAGGTCGATCAATAACAATCAAGACGCGCTTTATATATTATTTACTTATTATTGCGCTTATACTATTAGTAATTATTCATATTTACGATATTTAATAGATAGTTATTAATATGCAGTAAAGTTTAAACAATTACTTACACTTATTTCAATTTAGAACAACGTTTTTAAATTGCCATTGTTTATTAATCTTCGCTACTTTTTTATTGCCGACCTTGAAAAATAGGTTTTTATTTCTCCGATATAATTCACAACCAAAGATACTAACAATAAAAATGCACATATCATATTATTGTATTTAGTCCACAGTAGAAATATTTGGTTACTTTTGTAGTATGATAGACACATAGTTCTGACTGAGTTTTAAATATTACTTGCATGATATAATTGTGGCAAATAGTGATTACGAAAACTATAGTGTACGTTTGAATTCAATATATTAATAATAGTTACTTACATAAATTAATAATAGTACATAATCCACTCATATCTAATTCAAAGCTGATATGTAGGCTGTTCACACCTTGTATTGCATACAGTTGTTTATAAGTCAAGAAGAATATATCAAAGTATAATAACATAGAAAAATAATTATATGCCTTCCAATATTTGTGAATGAATAAATGTAATTTTTAATGTTAAAAAGTCCACAAAATTCTACAAATACATGATAAAATTTGGAGTTTGTCAAATTAATGAAAGTAATGCCCGCTCACCACCTCCAAAATTACACCGAATTTAGTATATTTACAATCATAGTTAATGAGTGGGAACACACAAAAATACATGAAAACATAAAACCACTATAGAAAGTAAAAACAAAACAAATGTATAATTACTCTACCCAGCTTGCGAGATTACTCAACCTCCTCATATATCTATCGTGACGAAAACAAAACATGAAGAAGTTACATAAAACATACTCTACTATATAGAAAATGTACAAAATAATTTAACATCAATATAAAGTTACATAATACAGACGATTAATAAGAACAGTATTGTTGACTATAGTCATAACTCGTACGTGTCTATAATGAAATCAAGATGTTGTTAGTTATTGTGCACAATTTCCCGGAGGTCTAAATTTACATTTAAGTTATACTAATGTATGATAACGATGATAAAGAATACAATTCAAAATTTGATCACCTAATTAATTATCTCATATTGTCATATACATACTACATCAGAGTTCAGTGATGTAAATAAGAAAACGATAGATACATACTGACACCCTCGCATTCCACACAATTCATAATAAACATGTACAGCAGACTGAGGAGGTTAGTCTTTAATTTTACAAGTCGCTAATTGTATTCGATGGTAACAGAATAACACATATTTAGTGGAGGTTAGCTCCGTGGAGGTAGTGTTTGGGTAGGAGAGTAATGTTATCCCCCCCCCCCTTTAAAAATAAATACTTCCCATAGTTCGATTGAGCCAAAATACGGTACATGGATACCTTGAAGGAATATGTCTTCGATAACGTTTTCAAATAATACGTTTTTGATTAATCGATTTTTTAAATTAATTATGTCAGAGTTCAATCTTTAAATACTACGAAAGCGACATATCGCATCAGTACAAACCTGAATTTTTGGAAAATATCAAAACTATATCAAGCGAAGTGAACATTTAGCAGTAAACGATGTATTACCGCTCAGTCAATTGATCCCACTCTAATCCCATGATATTTGTAAATTTTATACAATTAAAGCAGAGTTAAAATCACACAAATGAATTGTTTAATTGTATTTCGGTTATTACCACGACTTAGATTCAGTAATCTTTATTTTAAATATCGGTGAATAAACAAATGTTTTAATATGTTTTTTCATTGTCAACAGAAGACACTTGTGCTTTTGGTAATAATTATGTAAGATATTGCATTAATAAAAAATATATACAAAATCTGCAGATAGTGATGAAAGCACCTGATAGCCACTTGATAGGTATTGTGTGATTCACAGAATAGTAGCACTACACCAAATCACAGATAATCGATTTATTTCCAATCTTTGCACAGACACATCGCGCCTCTAATGACAGTATGCCGGAAAATCGATAAGATAGAAGGTCGAAAATATCGATCTAAAATTTTAAAGAAAAAGAATTCGTTGAGGTAAAGAGTAAAGTATAATAATAAAATAAGTTGGTGAACTTTAACTAATGCATGAATAAGATACTAACAGCTATCCAACCAGTAGAAATACTTTAATAGATTTTAATATCTAAAATAACATCATTGCTGAATCGCCTTCCACATTATAAAATCGATAAGTACCCACATTTCTATGTCTATATAACACATTAAGATACACGTAACACAGTTGAAAATATATTATGAGGCTTAAAAATAGAGAAAACACATTTCCAGTAGAAGTAGGCACAATTAGTGAACCCTCGTCTATCTGTTGCATTGTTTAGGAGACTCTCGAAGTAGTATAAGAAGGGTGGATTCGGCCGCACCACTTGACCTTTGATTCTTCCCCCACTATCAACATTTTTAAAACAAGGTTTTCAGACTATACGTGAAAAAATCAAATTTTGCCCTTACCCACATTTTTTTAAATATGATTTTCGGACTCTACATCGAAATTTAAAATATTGAACCCTATTTAAAAAATATAATTTTCAGACTCTATGCCAAAAACTAAATTATTATTTTTTTTACATAGTAAAATAAAATTAAATAGATAGACTTTCGGAATAACTATAATTCAGTGCCAATTGTTTGGAAATCGTTTGAAATTTGACGGAGTTATGAACATGTTAGTGATTTACAGCTGATTAAATCATTAAATATATAGTAAAATTGAATATATAGACTATCGGAATAGCTATAAGTCAGTGCTAATTTTTGAAAATTGGTTGAAATTTGACAGAGTAAAAAATGTATTTCCATTCATAATTATTATTCATAAATATATTAGTCACTTCTGTTTTTAGCCTAAATTTCATTTGACAATTATATTAAAAATTAATAAAGATGTAGTCTCTTAACTTTTATAATATTTAATTTATAAATAGAAATTGAATTATTTGTTTTAGGATTATCTTTATTTATTTCTGCGATTTCTTTAGCTAATTTAGCTTTAAATAATGAGAAATTTGTAATATCTTTTGAATAAACATCAATTATGTTATTGTTTTCTTCTATTTTTAAGAAAATTATTTTCTTTAGTTAAACGATCAATTTTCAGTTTGTTCATTCATTGTTTTAGTTATGAAATCATATTCTTTCTGGGAGCCTGTTTGGCACTGTTTAGTTCTCATCAGTTAGATACACCCTAAATTAAATACAATCGGTTTGTAGTTGTGGCTGTACTAGGTTCCCACAAATAAGGTCAACTTTGGTAAATTTAGTGAGGCAACGCAGTTTGGTAACACGACGTTTTAATATGATCATCGTACAGGTGGAACACCCTACTCTCTTAAGAGTTCACTTTTTGAGATGTAGACCATTTTACAATGTTTATTGTGAAATTTTAATTCTACGCAATATGCTACTTGTAAAAATAACGGTCCGCCTCTATTTCGATGTCATTTAAAATGTTATGATAACTGTATAAGTACCAATTGAATGCATGTAGAATGCAGGTGGAATGCAGGTGGAATGCATGTAGAATGCAGGTGGAATGAATGTAGAATGCATGTGCAATGCATGTAGAATGCATGTGGAATGCAGGTGGAATGCATGTGAAATGCATGTGGAATGCATGTAGAATTCAAGTAAAATGCATGTGGAATTCACGTAGAATGCATGTGGAATGCATGTAGAATGCATGTAGAAAGCAGGTGGAATGCATGTAGAATGCATGTGGAATGCAGGTGAAATTCACGTAAATGCATGTGGAATGCATGTAGAATGCATGTAGAAAGCAGGTGGAATGCATGTAGAATGCATGTGGAATGCAGGTGGAATGCATGTGAAATTCACGTAAATGCATGTGGAATGCATGTGAAATTCACGTAAATGCATGTGGAATGCATATGGAATGCATGTAGAAAGCATGTGGAATGCATGTAGAAAGTATGTGGAATGCATGTGGAATGCATGTGAAATTCACATAAATGCATGTGGAATGCATGTGAAATTCACGTAAATGCATGTGAAATGCATATAGAATGCATGTATAAAGCATGTGGAATGCATGTGAAATGCATGAAGAATTCACGTAAATGCATGTGGAATGCATATAGAATGCATGTAGAAAGCATGTGGAATGCATGTGAAATGCGAGAAGAATTCACGTAAATGCATGTGGAATGCATGTAGAATTCACGTAAATGCATGTGGAATGCATGTGGAATGCATGTAGAAAGCATGTAGAATACATGTGGAATGCAGGTAGAATGCATGTGGAATGCATGTAGAAAGCATGTAGAATACATGTGGAATGCAGGTAGAATGCATGTGGAATTCATGTAGAATGCATGTAGAATACATGTGGAATGCAGGTGGAATGCAGTCAAATAAAAAGATAAACTTACAAACAAACGTTTCTGTTTTGACTGCGACAGCTTGATCGATACATCACCAAGGCACCAGACGAGGCTCATGTGGAACTTCGGACTCTGGAACATGTTATAATAAAACTGATAACGTCGTTCTTCATAATATGACATCAATTACCGTTTATATCTGATCATGACACATTTATAAAACTGATAACGTCGTTCTTCATAATATGACATCAATTACCGTTTATATCTGATCATGATATATTTATAAAACTGATAACGTCGTTCTTCATAATATGACATCAATTACCGTATATATCTGATCATGATATATTTATAAAATATCTAATAATAACACCGATATTTTAATCTTCAATGTTTAGTAAAAACGTTCTTCGTATGTTTAACAATTTTAATAACTGTCTCAAATAGGTTAAATTTCGATATGTTTAATTCGGAGACACTACCCATAATACACATTTAATATACGAATTAGATAAAGTTATCTCTGCCATAACATAATCTAGATGTTTTTCCCACAAGATAATTTCTTAAGATCCAGAAATGCTGACATGTTTAACCCTAGAAGCACGCAGGCGCTTTTGGAAACCTTTTTAGTCATCTTTTTCATCGAGAGGGGGCTGCCATACCACTGGAATTCTTCCACACCCTTGTGGACTCGATGCCAGAGAAGATGCGGCCACCATTGCTGAATTGTTTTGTACCTACTGTTTATTTTTTTCATAATTTTGACATAAAACTTTACTGTGTTTAAAGTAAATATATATATTTATTAACTAATTATACAAGTGTACTGTCTTAATCTTCAATAAGAAATATTTAAAATTGTATTTTTCTAAAATACGTGAAATATACATGGTATAATTTGGTATATATGCAATAGCGGTAAAGGCTTCCAATAATAAGTTAGTAATAAGTTAATAAATTCATAATAAAATAAAATCTATTAAATATAATTACTCCAATGATAATATTTATTCTCTTAAATCACCATCTTGTA
>JAUZND010003919.1:0-11988 GCA_034780555.1 Coelogynopora nodosa
TACATATAACTTTCTTTTATACTTAGTTATGTTGTCCATGAGGTTCTTTGTTGTGATTAAATAAAACAATGGAGCTACAATGAAGCTACAATGGAGCTATTATGGAGCACTTTTCTCTTGTTAACTCTATATAATAATATAACAATTCTACGGGTCTCTTCGAGTTAAACATTCGTTTATGAGAGTTGCAATTCTTTGTATAACATACTGTACAGAATCTTTGTTATAATTAAGAAGTATACAATAATTGGAGTTAGGCCTATATGTGACAAATCAATGGAGGTTATTTTTATCCCAATTATATTTTAGATTATGTTTGCAACACTGCCGACCCTCAAAAAACAAGCAGAACCGTTCAAATATTCAATATTTATTAAAATATTCAATAAAAGATTAAAATGATCCCTTACATCTTTACATAAAATATGTAAAACAGAAAATATTACAACTGTACAATCATATAAAGTATCACAACTTCCTAAAACCTTTTTCTTTGTTAGTTTATTATTTTAATGACGATACCTTCATTACATATAAACAAATTTTGAAAATCAAAATCTTTTTATTGGAAAATTATTTTTTTACATTAGAAATACATAAATACTATTACATAATAAAATATAATAGTTTCTTAGGAAATATTTTATAATATTATTTTCAAAATATAACTTTTAAAAACAGTAAATTTTTCTGAAGTACAATTATTTTTCTCAACCGCAAATAATAATCATAATTATAAATAATAAATATAAATATATATACAATATATAAATAAATATATATATAAGTAAATATAAATATCAATAAAAACATTATTATGTATCTAGCATAATTAACAAACTTGTTAAAAAAGTGGATAAAAATCAGAAAAGTATTTAGAATTAAATTAACATTTTAATGAAGAACTCAAGTGAAAAGTTTGTTAATTATAAGCTTACTATAGGAAAACAAAAGTAATAATACATTTATTTATAATATTAAAAATACTAAAATCCTACATTTATATTAATACTACGAATGAGACATTACCATTTATTTATATATAAATTATTTTTTATATACCACACAATTATATTAATTGTCTACCGTTCAAAATGGTTACTCACAAGTATCATATAAATGCGTAAATCATTTAACTATGTATTTTTATATTTATATATTTCATATTTTTTTATTCAGTAGTGGCCAAATTAATTGCAACACGTTGGAAAAAACAGTAATTTTCAGTTTATCAATAAATAAAGAACAAGTAAGTAGGTTAAGTCGGTCAAATTATTGATTTTTCGATATATCCGTATGCGAAATATTATTTTATTCAATAATAATGATTACTATATAAATGTATCCCAATTATACTATGTTTTTAGCTGTTTATAAATTACATTATAACTTTTCAGATTTACTTAGGCAGAATAATATTGGGTTCCCATTTTTATTTTGCATACAACATAAAGTAAACAATACTTGCCTAAATAAAAGGATTTAAAAATTTACAAAAAATATATTACAATATAATAAATTTTTTAATAAAATATTAAATTTTAATTAGCTTAATAATTACTAAATATATTTTAAATAATAATACGCTTTTTTAGGATTTAAATTAAAATAAACTCATTGACGTATTTGACGTTTCATGCAATCTTTACACATCTAATTACATTATAAATAGAAGTTACAGGTGTAGCATGAAATTAATATTTTACTAAACAAATTTGTTAATCATAAAATACTAGGTATAGCCAAACTTCAAAGAATATAACAATATAGAATTTGAAAAACTTCTCCAAAATATAGGAGGTGACAGTTAGTTCAATATCTAATTGTAATGTCGTCGCCAGTTATGTCTATTGATTTCGTTGTTTCAATAACTTATGAAAGTTTATGTTAATATAAATTGTAAAATTATTATTTAAACGTTTTCAAAAACGAGCGTATATCGGAATTGTTTTCATTTAAAATATAATTTAAATATAAACATTTACTGTTAATTCAAGGGATAAATTTTTTTTAAAAAATCTGAAAAACTTCTATTAAATATTTAGCTTGTGCTTGAAAATCTGTGCTCAATCGAATGCAAACTTTGTGCACCTCGGATAGGAAACCAAATGTGCACAATTTGTAATTATTACGCCCTCATTTGTCTATTCTATTGTTAATTCATTTTTCAATTGACATGTATTACGCGCTTGCGATTTGTCAAATGGTAAATTTATGCCAACTGAAAAAGGTTACTCTTTTTAAATAATTGATGTAAATTAATTTTAGTTTTCAAATTGTTTTGATTGGATGTGTGATAAGCATCGTATCATATTTACCATAAACATATAATATGTAATTCTTTTAAAAAGTGTAAAACATAAGAATTTTCTTTTTGCGACCTCGATTTATTTTTCTATCGCCAAGGTGATGATGGAGATAATTTTTACAGTAGTTCGGGTTGTTGTTCTTGTATTCGGTATAGTTGGAAACGTCTTGTTTATTTGGTTTTTGAAAATGGATCGAATTGGATCGAAAATGAGCTCCATGTTGCTCACGTTGCAGTCAATTGTTGACTCCGCCATTAATGTCATGGCTATCACAATTAATCTGCAGGAAAATTACAAATTATTTAATGTGCGAATTTTTGACATCTTTATCTGCCGCTTCTGGTATAATCAGTTGCTTTATTGGTTTTTTGTTATTTTGAGTGTTTATCTGCTGGTAATAACTGCAATCGATCGCTATATTGCACTCTTGTTTCCGTTTAAGTATAAAAAATTCAAGATGAGACATGTTTTTGTTGTCATGGTTATTTTATGTTTTATATCCGCATTTGTTAATATTCCGGGAATTTTCGAGACTGCATATATCTCTGAAGGACCAACTTGTAAGAGTGGCTACCAACTTTATAACAACACAGTTATTAACCAATTTTTCCCATTTTATGCATTGATATGGATATTTTTGGTATATATTTTGCCCAGTGTTCTGCTAATAGTATTTTACTCAACCCTTATTGTTAAATTAAAAGGATTCCAATTGTTTTCGGAAACTCAGGCCACAATCAAAAGAGCTTCAGCCCGACTCACTAAAGCAAATGCGATTGTTGCAAGTCTGTTTATTGTCTGCTTTGCTCTGGACAACATTACTTATATTTTGAACTATTGGGGGGTTCTGGTGGACTACTGGAACAGTCCCCTTCAGCAGATTGGTGTATTCATTCTTTCACTCAACAGTTGCATCAATCCATTCGTGTATGTTGCCACTCTGAGTAAATTTCGCAATTTTGTGGTCAGTATTTTCCGCTGTGTTTTTGTACGAAAAAGGAAACAAAATAATGTTGGCGAAATAATCTAAATTTATTGACTTGAAGAGTATGAAAAATTCTTAAAAAGGAATAATTCTTTTAGAATTGATACATGTGTTAAAACTATACAATTTAATAAATTATTTTAAAATGTGTCGTCATTAGCTAAAGAGACAATTTTTTGTTTACAATTAATTTTTTTTAAATCACGACTTTTGCTTAGGTACGCTATATTATTATAATTAGTCAATTTTGATTTTGATTAAAATAACTATATTGATGTAATTTTATAAAAATTTTTTTTTAATATACTATATTATTAAATATTTATTTAATAACTGTTTATAATATATTTATATCATAATATATTTATACAATATAATATTTATATAATATAATAATAATATAATATTTATAATATATGTTTATATAATATAATAAAAACCACAAAATCAGGATTTTAGACACCCTCTATTTAAGAGATAAGTATTGTGTTATTACGTTTCTATATACTATGTTATTTGTTGTATATATTGCATATTTGCATATTATAGTATTTGTATATAATAGCGATATTTATATTTATATTTATATTATAATGTATGTATATAATAGTAATATTATACTATATTATTTTAGTATATAATATTGATATTAATTATATTTAATTTGTTTATATTTGTTATTTTTCTGTTACGTTTAATATATTATAACTAGATACTATGTTGTATAACAATCATTATGTTTAAAATAAAAAATATCGTAGTTATTTATCAAAAAAAAAAATCTTAATTTTTTTCTTAATTTTTTTAAAAACTTTTCTCCATCTTAATAATATCTCACTTGATAGCAATTAGGAAAGTGTATTACAATTTAGTAAATACATTAAAAAATTTCTACCCATTTTCACCTCTATCCTACCCCTTTACTTACATTATATTATAGTATTATCTACACGGTGGTCCACAAATACCCTGAAAATATTTCAAAAAGACGAAAACGCTTTAATAGGTTTTCATTGTCTTTTATTCTAAAAATAACAACCGCCTATTTGGAAATTTTAAAGGTTCAAAACGAAGTTTACTCTTTTTCAACATCTATTTACAGATATGTAGGTTTATTTAGCATATATCGTATGTGTACATATTTAGCATATATGTGTACATATTTAGCATATATGTGTACATATTTAGTATATATGTGTACATATTTAGCATATATATGTGTGCATATTTAGCATATATGTGTACATATTTAGCATATATATGTGTACATATTTAGCATATATGTGTACATATTTAGCATATATGTGTACATATTTAGCATATATGTGTACATATTTAGCATATAAATGTTGCAAAAAGGGTAAATTTTGTTTTGTCTCCTTGCAGCTGACATAACCACTCTTCCATGAACTTATTGATAGATGCATCTGCATTGTTTCTGATTGAATATTTTGAAAGCGTTGGCAACCTGTTGCTTCAGATATTCCATAATTTTAATAGGCTCTTTAAAAACGAGCTCCCTAACACTCCTCCAAACTGAAAAATCAAATGAAGACAGATTTGGTCTACGAGCCAGACATTCCAGAAATCCTCTTAGACCTATCGACCTCACAGGAAATTTGCATAAATGCAAATGTTTTTTAACATCCTTAGATTATTTGCGCCAAAAGTAACCGCAAAAAAGTAAGCACTAACGATATTAGTGGGACAAATTCCAACCCAAACCATAATGCCAGGGATGTTAACACATTTGGCAAAAACCTCATAGCATTAGTTTCGCAGTAAGAAACATAAATGTGGCTATGGTTATTCATCTTGAAGTTTGTCTCGTTTGGTTAGATTACATGTTGGATTCTTCATCAAAGGTGGCCTGAAAGATGTCACAAAGTTTCACAAAAAATGATTTGTCTCTCATTAAATAAATAAACAGCATATTATACATGTTTCAAATTGTCTTTTGAATTAGCATAAATTTTATTAAATAGATTTGAAGAATGAAATAAAATTTATGTTTTCTGTGTTTATATTCTTCATATATTATTATCAATTTTACTTCGTTTAAAAGTAGGATTGTAATTATAAATGAATTAAATTTGTGCCGTTTTAATAGGGTTGAATAAAATAGCTGTAGTTTAATTTGTGAACCCATCTAATAGAAATATTTAGATCAGACGGAGATTTACAGTCTCAGATTTGTGTGTACACGTGTTTGCTTCATTAAATGTCGATTAAATAACTTAAACATAAAAACAGCATAGTACACTTTATAAAATTAATTAAGAAAAGATTATCTAATAATACATATTTTTTGCAAAATAGATATTAAAATAGTAATTTTATATAGTAAATAACATTAAAAAAATTAAACTACTTTGAGAATAATCAGAAGAAAAAATTTGATTAAAAGAAATATATACAACCGTTGAAAATGTTATTTTTAAATTGACTATCCTTATTCTCTCCTATAGTGTAAACATATTAAATCTTCAGGCGTTCTATAACACAATTTTATTAGTTTAATTTTTAAAATAATATATTATATCGAAACACACAAAGATTTTAGTTTGGGATTTCTGTTAAAACCTGTTTTAAAATATAAAGTAACTTATTCTATAAATTTGTTAATCGAAACTGCTGGCACGTCTAAATAGATATACTTTTAACGATTTCCTGCATAATATAGACATAGTCATTGATAGACCAGGCGCATTACACTCTTAATTTTATAGTTGGTACGTCTAATGTTAGGCTATCAATGTAGTATGAAATTAACAATAGCATAAAATAATAGTAATTATCAGTTAAGTAATTTTTGTGAATACAATCAGACGCTATAAAATATATTATTTCGAAGCTGTTTTGTTGCAAACTTCAATATACATGTATAATATTAAAATATAAATAAAAACAGTCATTTTCTTATAAAAAAACCCTTTAATTAAAAACAAATCAATTTCTCGATAAGCAATCAACAGTACCTATAATCAGAAACTATCAAAAAATAATTATTGTTTAATGAAAAGATTTTTTAATTGGTAAAGTTTTTATTTTTGTTAATTAAAACATTGCCGCGCATAACTCTGAGCTATTTGTATATATATGTTTTTTTTATTGATGAAATTTTATTATTCACTAATAATTTGTTGTGGAGTCATGGTCTATATGTGTTTTGACTTATTCATAATTATTAAAAAAATATTTAGGATTGTAAATTAAATAAATTTAATTGAATTAAAAATGCTTTTTAAATTAATATGATCATGCTTTTGTAATAATTCGTTCATTTTTACGCATTATTAGCAAAAGTATGGCAAAACGTTTGTTTTATCTTTTAAAATAATATTTTTATATTTTACAATTTTCTACTGTTGAAATATAGATATGCTATCAACAATATTATGGTAGCTAGTTGAATACATTGCAGTTAAAAAATATCGTGTTTATTTAAAGTTTTTTATGCATGTAATACGGTACATTAATAAGTTTGATACAAAACATGACATGGATAAGGATATACATATGGTTAGTATTAAAAAAATAGGAATAATATCCATTCACGTAGTATTAATAAATAATAATTATAGCTATTAATGAATGTATATGTTTAATTTAATTAACTTTTTTGTCATGTTTATCACTACTCCATTGTGCCCATCATCTCGAATAAAAGATCTAGGTAATAATAGTACTACAGGTAAAAAAAATAAATTTTATTTTTTAAATTTTCAATATATCTTAGATATATATATATAACTTTTTTTAATATACCATATATTATTATGAAAATTATATAACGAAAAAACAAAGATACGTTTTTCTAATAGTTTTCCTCCTGGGTTTGGTCGACTCTATTAAAAATATATAAAATATAATTAATTGTATAATATATATGGGGGCATTATACAGCATATGTGTACCACGTGTTAGTAATTGCATTGACCTTATCGATAAATTTAATACTACTCTAAATAGATATTAATATGCTTCACTTAAATTCCTATGATTCTGTTATAGATATTAAAATAATAAAGTAAACACTCCTTTGTTGTTCAAAGTAAAAAATATTGTTAAAATGCACTTTCCAAAAAGTAATATAACTTTTTTTTAAATCTACAAAATATGTTTACCATGTTTGCATACTTACTAAAGATCAAATACATTATAACCACAAGCCATACATTTACCAGAACTGTTGCTTGTAATAATAGTACAAGTAGTACTAGTATAGTTTAGTCAGATTAAAATAATTAAAAAAGGATTAGATAGTACTCAAAAAGAGGGGGGGGGCATTTTTGAGAAATATGAATAAAAATAGAAGACAAAAGAGTTTGACACGAAATGATTTAGTCAAACAGTTTTGTAGGAATAATAACATTTATGATCATGAAAATAAATAAATATAAATAATAAATACATAAATAGAGTGTAGACTACGCCGGCACTGTTCAACTACAATATATAACTAACTATATCCAACGTCTTATAAGGCTTGATGTGATCTTTCATTCTTAGACTTTCTCTAACAGGATGAGTAACCCGCACAACAGGGTACAGGTAAAACCTAACAACCACATCCTTGACGAACCACCTGATCAGATCGCGCCCATTGGCGAACATATCGGGCGTCGTCGGACAAATACCTACAAGTAGGGTCAGTCTTCGGTTTGAAGGTTTCTCGAGTTATACATATCGTCATGTAGTATCTTTGTTTTGTCATGTATATTTTCAAATGAAAACGATATTCTCAAAATAAAACTTATTTCCCATCAATTCTGTAAGTTTCTGAGTTTTTTTTTCGCGAACCCTGTGTAGTATAATATATACATATAACAACTCTATAATATACTACTCATATATACATAATGCTGCAAAGAAAAAGCGAAAGACTGCAACTAGAAAGTCTACAAACAAATAGAAAAAGAAGATGATGAATATTAAAATTACGAGAGATATATTGAGTAAATAATATGTCACCTAGCAACTCAAAAGCTGACAGTACTGTGTCTGACAACTATTTTTCAACGTTAAACAGAAGCTCAGGACTTTTATCAGCTGCAAGAATTGAACTACATTAGCGACAAGGAAAAGTTTATAATCAAAAGGAGAAAACGCTTATATAGCTAGAAACGACCAAATCACTGGTAGCACCTCGAATTAGATTTGCTGGAGAAAAACAAGATAGTAAGCCGTTGTCCATAGTAAAAGACGATGATGCCCGCAGTAATGATATTGCCGTGAGCAAAAGTGATGTCGATTAGTTTGCAATTCGACCAATGCAAAATGTTTTGGAAAAAGCTTAATACCTTTATGTGCACCCTTTAAATAATGCGACGGCAAATACTGGACCGATTAAGTTTTTAAATGCTGATTCTGCTGATGAATACATTGATCTCAACGATACAGCCTGTAGAATAGGAAGAGAAACACTCGAAAATGTGTATCATTTTCATTACTTTGGAGACCATCTCTCTCCCAAAATCCATTTCAATGCAGAAATACATCACCTCATCTGTTCTGCCAGCGCTGCATTTGGCCGTCTTCGATTAGAAACAAAGCTCCTTGTTTACAAAGCTGTAATTATTCCAATTCTTCTCTAAATATATATTTAAAGCTTTGAAAATTTATCAACAGAAATCTTTAGAACGATATATCAGTTGGGAAGACATGAAAGCATTGAAGGCATTGAACCAATGATAATTATCCATTGTTACCTATGCGCTTGATAGATTATGCAATTCGCATGCATGACCACCTTCTTCCTAAACAAATGTTTTTCTCGGAACTAAATAGTGGCAAGAGATGAAAAGGTTAAAAGATACCTTGAAGTCTCACCTGAAGAAGTGTGATATAAACTTCAGTACCTGAGAGGAATGGAGGAAGGCTGTGTGAGAAGCGTCAAGATATAACTTTTAAGCCGATAGCCGTATAACAGTAGAGGATAACCGTCAAAACAACCACTTTACCGTCTCTTATATATCAGCTGGAAATACCTGTCCAGTTTTCGCGATAGTTTGCAGTTCCAGAACCACACAGAAATAGTATGGTACCACAGATAACATTTTGGTATAGGCTATCATATTTGGCGTAATATGAGATATACAATGTAGTCCATCTGATGGCATCATCATAATCATAATAGTCGTTTAGTACTGTGATCTAATGATATTTGATTCATTTTATAGAACACACTCAAATAGCGCACGCAATATTAGTTATTTTCTATTTTGTTAAATACCTTACATTCACTTGTATTGTTTCGTGAGTTTGATCAACCTACATTATACCACACCGCCATTACTTTAAATAAACATATTGTAAAATTTGTAATATAATTAATATATTACATGTTGAAAGTTTACGATATGAAAGGTTTATTGTAAATAACAATTTGCGATCTACTATTAGTAGTATAGTTTCATTTATCCTTTAAAATAATTAACAAAACTTTCAATTGAAAATTATATCGGAAATAAATATACAAAAACTACATTTATTTGATGCATTTTTACATTTTATTCTTGTATTTATTTGTAAAAATATTTAGTTAAAGAGTTATAAACAACCTTTGAGTGTAAAATACCGATTATTTAAATGTATTACACTATATTATCGCACAACATTCCATTATTCTGACCCACAATATATTGACTTTAACAAAGTCAACATTTTGCAACACGAAAATTCAACTAATCAGACTGAATCTGAAATAAACTACATTGCTCCAACAGATACCGCAGGGGCGTCGGAGCAGGGGGGGCGGGTGGTGCTGAGCCCCCCTGACTTTTGGTAGGGGTTCAGGTATTTTTTGGGCCCCTGCCTTCGCCCATCTGGAGAGTCCGTCACAAAAGAGTTGCTCCGACGCGTCTGTACCGGATCGTAGATATTAAATAAACAATTAATATAAATTATTAGATGTGTACACCTCGTATCACCAGAGTTATAGTTGAGAGAGATAGTCTGACGGTTGACCCCGCATAGATATTTACTTATAAGATAAGATAAGACTGATAAACAATCTTTGTATACGTAGCCTACTCATAATTATAGTGAAAAAGAAAATCAATAATTTCTCCGAGATTTCAAACTAGTATTTTGATGAGCATACTTTTCCTCAGAACTATGCTAATTCTAAATATAACTGGTTTCCATCATCACTGACAATAATTGTAATATATGTTTTAAATATAATAATTTAAGTGAAGCATTAACTTGAATATTTAATTCGTTAAATATTTTAGGCAAATTTCATTGGTTTAAAATCGGTAACGTGTTATTTGTAGTTACTAATTCAGGACATGTAATAAAAATGGTATTAAAAATTAAATTTTCTTAAAAGTTTTTTATTTTATTTGTAAAACAAGATGGAAATGCCTTTTACTGTTATTCGAGTTATTATTCTATCATTTGGTATGATTGGAAATGTTTTTTTTTCTTCTATTTTTTTATTAGCACTAGTTGTAAATTTTCCTGGAATTTTTGAGAGCGTTTATATTCATGAAAGATCAAAGTGTGAACGAGATTATAAAGTGAACAATAACACTCTTTTGAATGATTTTTTCCCATTTTACGCTTTGTTATGGACATTTTTGGTGTTATGTATTGCCCAGTGTTCTGCTATTAGTATTTTATTCGGCACTCGTTGTCAAACTAAAATCGTCACAGAGATTTTCAGAAACACAAATTCAAATACAACGAGCTTCAGCCCGACTCACTAGAGCTACTGCGATAGTTGCAAGTCTGTTTATTTTCTGCTTTGCTCTGGACTGCATTACTTACATTCTGAACTATTGGGGGGTGCTGGTGGACTACTGGAACAGTCCCCTTCAGCAGATTGGTGTGTCCATTCTTTCAATCAACAGTTGCATCAATCCATTCGTGTACGTTATTACTCTATCTAAATTTCGCAATTTTGTTGTCAAAATCTTTAGGTGCTCTCTTAAATAGGCAAAATAACAATATACAAATATATAATATATTTTGTCAATTATAGTAAAAATATACAATAGTTAAACATAAAAGTTAATTTGAATATGTATGCCTTCAAATTCTGTTAGTGCGGAACCGACCAAAGATTTTTTATTATTTTAAACAAACTTATTTGTTGCTTGTTATACCGTCTATTTATCTCAAATTTATACATTCAAAATATTGAAATAAACATATCGTAACAATTTAAATAGAAATAATGTATTAAACGCCAAAAACTTACCTTATAAAGGTTTTAGCAAATAGCAAATTGTTATTTATCGTTAGTAGTATAGTTTGCTTTGTCATTTAATAATTAACAGAACATTGAAACATATCTTTGTGAAAATAAAAAAAATTAAAACAAACTACATTTATTCGTTGTATTTTATATATTTTAGTCATGTATTTATATTTTCGAGCTTTATTTTTCGGGTGTAAAGTACCAGTTATTAAAATTGATTGCACAGTATTATCGCACAACAACACGTTATTTCCGCCGACGCTATTATTGAATTTAACAATGTCAACATTTTGCAACAAAAAAATTACCTCCTAAAAAGAACTTGAAAATAAACAAAGTAACCGTTGACAGACACCAGATCATATTATAGATAATAAATAGACAATTAATATACACTATATTTAGATGTGTATATACCCCGTATCTATAGAGTTATAGAAGATAGGTAGTCTGACGGTTGACCCGCATAGATATTTACTTATAAG
>JAUZND010003920.1:0-11988 GCA_034780555.1 Coelogynopora nodosa
CATAATTTATCTCTCATTGCCATTAGCGATATTGATTTGGGATAGTTCATAAATCGAAGCCGGGCTTCGTTCCACCATAATCGAATGTTTAAATGAACAGTGAAGGACATATCGAGGGCGCTAACAGCGCTGAACCCGCTAAAAAACATGCTGATTTTGACCTCAGTCGGTTCGGTGCTGTTTTCATTGATCTTTGGTCGATAAAGATTGTGATAGTTCAGGAACATTCTATCAATAAACTGATCAACATTTTCAGTGTTTTCAAATTTAAAAACGGATTCATAAGTTGGAAAATTTAGAATAAATCCTGTGAGCAATAAAATGAGACAGACGTAACTTCGTTGCATTGTTACTACACAATATATATCCACCGTTTTTTTAAATGTGATTCTTAAATATATATACGAACCGTTTTACCTTACAAAATATGTGCATATATTTTAGTTATTGCGATTGGCTTATTTTACAAAAAAAATATATTAGGTCTACATAGGTTGCCTATAATTAATGTCTGACATTTGTACCTCTATCTTAAAATCTCTACATTTCACTGATACATGTTGAGTGTCAATAAAAATACCTCTTACAATTTCAGTAAAACATTCGATGTGCAGTTATGTATGTACATATTATATATTTTTAATAAAACAAGGTTACAGCAAATTATTCGTATGTAACATTATTTTTGTACGACAAAATTGGCAAGTTCTCAATCTTACGGTACTTAAAAGTATTGATGTTTCTTATGTTCATTGACTATACATTTTTGTAATTTAAAATTAGAATGCTCAAAAAGTGTGCGATTTAAAATGACTTACACTATTTGAAAGTAACAACAAGTTGAATATGCGCTATCTATAAATTAATAATTTTTTAGTAACTACATGTTAAATTATCTTCCAAAAAAAATTTTTATCTGTATAACTAAACGTAATATATCCACCGATTTTTTAATAGGTTGCTAGATACAGGAAACATTTAACAATTGATTAAAATATATCAAACATGACAACATATTTAATAGCAGTATGCAGTGTGTACTGAATGTTTGTGAATGTGTATGCTGATTCTAAAATAATCCAAAACCTATGTGAGAACAGGCTCTGCCTGCAATTTTGAATTAATTTTTAATACAAAATATAATTTTGTACTATATATAAAACAATATACAAAATAACCACGAATTTTCGAAATAAATTTTACATATATTTTATAACTTTGAATATATGCAAAAGAAAAACCAAAATAAAATGTAAAGTTTATTACAATTAATATAAAATATCCGAGCTTTCATCTTTCATCAAGAAGGCATAATCATGGTGTGAAAATCACAAAAAGTGTTTAACAGATTATTATTAATTTAAATATAATATGTGAGAAATCATCAGTCAATCATAGATTGACATATACAATACAAACACATTTCACCAATCTAATTACAAGCAAATATCAGATAGATACAAAAATCAAAATCGATAAAGTCTAGACATATACAAAGCAGCAAGTTACCATACAATTACAAAAGAATGTATAAAAACAATGGATTTAAACAGATTAAATAATAATAATAAATATATTATAGAATGTGGAAAAAATAATGTATGTTACAGAATTGAGAAGGAGTTTACTCAAATTAGCATTAAGGGGATAGAATCCGTTATTTAGTTTGACAATGTTGGATTTGTTAACACAGATAAAAGCAGATTCAAATATGTTCTAGATTTTGTAGTATTACATTTAAAAATTAGGGAAGCGTTTTTAAAATCAGCAGAATTACCCATATTAACAGAATGATTTGAAAGGCCATTATCGGCTTTTAAATTTAAAACGTTAGAATTGTGCTCTTTTATTCTGACAGCTAAATCTCTGCCAGTTTCACCTATATAGAAATAATTAAAATTAAGACAATTCATTTTATAAACACCTCCGTTCGGATATTTTGTATTAATAGTAATAAACTTTACATTTTATTGTGGTTTTTCTTTTGCATTCCTCACAAGTGATCATTACTTGTCTTTATTTATTTGAATATACAATATGTTATCGGACTTAAAGCATTTTTTAGAATGTAATAATTTAAGCTTGCGGTCATAAGTATCGCCTTATTATTGAATTGGAATTGAACTAAATAAACTATAAAATTGAAGTTATAAAATGTATTATACCCAAAATATACTCCTGACATTTAATGTTAAGACTTAGTATGAAGTAACATATGATGATATATGATGAACATCTAGAATACCTATAGAATGTTATGGGTTTTGCGGTGGCATATTAATCAGTTTGACCTTTAAAATGTGAAACATGTCTTACTTTTTCTAAGACGGAGAATTTGTAATATAGCAAAGTTTATAATATTGAATATATTTCTATCTTATAAATATATATAAATATTCAAATGTTCTGAAAATACTGCCATGTAATATAGTATACATTCAGTATCATTTTGCAAAATATGGGTCAATAATAACATTTATTTAGTTTTTAATATATAAAAATTGCAAAAATTTAAGACAAAAAATTAATTATATATATATATTCAATTTTTTTTAATTAAAAACCATAATTCAATAGGACGATTACACCTTATTTATTTTTCAATGTATGTACCTACTTGCTTGAAAGGTACAATTGCATATTATTATATCATAATTGAATAGGAATTTTAATTATTTTGGTGTATTTTATAGTTATATTACAGCATTCTTTTTGAAAATTCTAAACTTGTAATCACAATTGCTCATGGTCAGAAGTTTCGTTACAAGCTGGTCTACATTAGAAAATATATTTTGAATTATAGTGAAATATTTGAAATATTTATTAAAATAATAATGTATAAATGTATACCTATATATTAAATGATTGTAATATATATATAATAGTTAATATAAGGTTCATTATCAATGATTTAAACAATTTAATTGTAAATAAATATCATTATAATCACTTGTAACACTGTCGAACAAAAAAATAATGATATTTCATTAAAATTCGTGAGAAATAAAATAATATATTTTTTTTTTATTTCAAAATTGTAAGTCTACTTTAATAATTTAGAAAATATTCGCATATATGCACAACTTATTTTATAAACTTTAATCTAAATTTGTTTTCCATTTTAAAATAAATGATAACAAATGAATGTTAGTGAATTTAAATGTATTATAATGTAGCAATTCGATACAGATTTTGCAAATAAGTTTTCAAGAAATAATATTTATATTATTTTTAGTATATATTTTTTTAGCTATTGATAATAATGAACATAAATGCTAAAATAATCACTGCAAGTTAAAATAACCCTATGATAATTTACATGAACATAATAAAAACACAAAGACTGCATAAACATAATTTATTATAACTAATACAAATTAGTAACGGTTAAACAAAGAAAAAAATGGCAGTTATTAGTACAATGTCCGTAATAATATATCATATCGTTTTCGCCAGCGATTGACATAAAAAATAGTATTATCATATCCAGCAACCCATTACATTTCTTAAGTTTTAATAAATAATAATTAATGAATGTATTATATATAGCAATATCGAAAGAAACATCAGACCCGTAAAAACTATATTGGCAAGCCTAAGTCCAGATAGGCGCAAATAAACCCAGCTATGAAAATGTGGTTAATTATTATGAAATAAAGTTTTTAATTTGTGTCTACACTTATTCCATTTTATTATCATTATTTACATATATATATACTATACAAATATATAGTATGTATAAATAAGTAAACATTTACACTTTATACTTTACTTTTCGGTTGATCAAAGCGTGAAGTGATAGAAGCAATTGCACTGTCGAGCACTTTAAAGTATACTTGACGGAAGTGGTCTTTGGCCGAATCATAATTGTCTCCGGAAGAATATAAGAATGTCTTATCGGATAGCAGCTTTTTGATTTCGAGGTAAATGACGGGGGGGTCGGATATCCAGATTGGCAGCCAACTTAATTGCATACTCCAACATACTGTTAAATAATTTTGTACCATCGCGAATGTTTCGCCAGAAAGAGTAACGTCATTGATGCAATGGTCTGGTCTTGTGATGCAAATGTTAGTGCCCGATTGAAGAGCCCGAATAAGGTCATATATGTGTTAAATAGCAAACGTTTAAAAAGAAGAAACGTTAGGAAAATTTTAATTATGGTTCGAGTCTGAGTTTAGCGACGAAATCTTCCCCCACTTGTCGTATGACAGAGTAACGTTTAATTATACTATTGATTGAATCACCTCTAAATGTTCTCCGACTCATATAACATGTTTGGATACTGGTATTGCTAGAAGTTTTTTCCAAATTTTTATAATAGTTCGATTTTTTTTCCAATTTTTTAAAAAATTTCTCGTGTGCGTCTCGTATTAACTTATGCGTTTTCAATGCATTGTTTTAAGGCACGAGCATAACAGTCGATAAACAGAACGCGAGGTACTCCTTTTGTTATTGTGTCGCAACACCGGTCCGTATTCCAGAGATGTTAGTTCAATCGTAACAATGTCCAAGACAATTCCGAAGATTTAGTTGAAGTCGTTGGAGAGCCACCTTGATAATGCACATGATTGTATTGGAATTTGTACCAGGTATGGGTAGGATAAGCCAACAAATTATTCGTGAACCTGTATATTTTCGTCGACATGACTGATACCGATTACGGCATGCTCTAAATTCAATGCATCAGAACATTTATCTACCAATTTAGTCAAAAAGTATACTTGTAGTATTTTTGGATAATTGGTTAATTTGGATAATTTGGAGAATACTTGGAGTAATATATATATATATATTACTCCATGCAATTGGACAGCCATGTCTTTGAGAAATTCACTTTGAATATCGTGTGAAGTGTATTTTATTTTTCTTTGAAGCCAGTTAGTCACGTGTTTAAGTTCGAGTCTATCTCCGACCCCAACTTTAGCAACTGCAAACCATTCGAATCAGGCTCACCAATTCCATCGCCTTACAAAGCAATACGTTGGCGGACGAGATATTATTGGATTGATTCAATGATCTTGATTAATATAAAGCGATTTTTATTTTATTAGATAGAAGGAAATAAATCAATAGTATGTCTGGTTTACCTCAGAGAATGTCTGCCTATATTGGTATGTACGTAATTCACATAATGTAATGTAATTCAAATAATATAATGTACATATCATTTACATAATGAGCTTAATTTTTTTCTATAAAAACGAAGGTGTTTGCCCGGCCTACCTAGATGCTATGCTACGGGCATGAACATATATTACAAATACGCATGTCAAATCATATCTCAAATAATAAGTTCCAACAGTCTGTTGTTTACATCTTTTCGATAACGGTGACCATTTTAGCTATAAATCATTATTAAATACTCTAATGTATTATAACAAATGTGTAATGAAACATCAAGTAATTAATATATAAATAAATAATGTTATAATCCCATTTTCGACAGACGATAAATGACAGGGCAATGTTGATATGTTAACGCGTGATACAAAACATCTACAATCCAAGTATGTATGAACATATATATAACTACAGACTACTGTAGTATTTAACCTTTAAAAAAATTGATTATTAACGATGCAGTCATTATCACTCACATACATAAGCATACTATAATAGTGTATATTGCAAAATAACTTTTTTACATTTTTTGTTATTCTTCAATTGCGTCAGATTAATAAAATGTATAAGTTATTGTTGAGAAACCAATAAATTAAAATTATAGTAATATATTATATGCACCAAGATTTTCTAATTAATTTATTGGGTGTTTAAAAAATATCGATATATCATAACTGTTACCACCACTGTATTGATTGCAGAGGAATATACAAACAATGTGTAAAACACTGTTTCAGAATTGTACAGATATATCTAGAAACATTATTTAATCACAACAAAAAATATATATATATATTAAATTTTATTACAATTAATACAGAATAACCAAGCTTTATTGCCTTTTTGATAAAAAGGGAAAGCTTGATTATTTTGTATTAATTGAAATAAACTTTAAATTTTATTATGGTTTTTTTTGCATTCCTCACAGTGATCATAATTACTTGTTTTTATTTATAATTATTTAATCAGTTGTTATTTTTTTTATAAAACATTATGTTACAAATAGTTTGTAAATTTGCAAAATAATATATTTTAAACTATGGTTTTATTAATAATTCGAAATGACAAAATTATCATAATTAGCATAATTACCATAATTAACATAATTATTAATCAACCCGCCTCCCATCATTCGTATTACTCTATAGTTGTTGTACATTCTTTTTAGACGACCCCCCTCCCATTCACTGCCTAAATGCAACATAGCTCTTCTTTTATATTTAGGAAATAAAAAGACTTGTATATATTTCAAAACAAACATTTGTTTTTATTATTCACACAAATAGTAAACAGGCATGATAGAATCGAAATGAGAATAGAGGTGTAAAAGTTTATCAAACGCAGAGTTTTTAGATGTAGTCAAAAGCAAAATGGGGAAGAGTGTTCAAAAGTAAATTGTGACTCGGAATAAAATACAGTTATCAAGTAAAAAGCAATTATGCCTATATAACGACGAGATCTCTGGCCCATAATTACAACTTTCCCCGTGTGAAATACATTGACCATTACAGAAGGCCAAAGATTAAGTCATAGTGCGGAAAAAAGTTCAGGCTCATACTGTAATTGTACATTATCACGATTAGCCTCTTTATAAAGTTGCAAATACATTTTATTAGGCAAACGTAATATAAAAGTTTCAGTTTAAAGGTTCAGAGCAATGGGTTTTATTTGATCATCTCCCTTAGAAATTGCATTATATATTTGTAAGCAGAATGAGTGGGCATCAATTTCGTCACCGCACATGATTCGAAATTTTCCAGTAGGAAAGAGAAAAAATTTCCACTTTTTGTTTAACGAATTGATTCGAATCATCTGCGGTTGACAG
Organism: Coelogynopora nodosa; assembly: GCA_034780555.1. NCBI lineage: Eukaryota > Metazoa > Platyhelminthes > Proseriata > Coelogynoporidae > Coelogynopora > Coelogynopora nodosa. The sequence continues at coordinate 6,950 of JAUZND010003920.1, forward strand.
GGATAAAAAGTGACACAACCATCCTGGATTGTCTCGTCATTGACCAGCTTGGAGAAGGTACATCTCGTGGTAGCGGCATCGAACCCCGGTACACTTGATTCACACAATTTTATTATAAAAAAAGCATATACATATTTGTACAAGGGCCATGCCCTATAATCGTAATAGCGTAAGCGGAAAAAACATTTAAATTATAGAAGCAAAAGCAAAAAGCGTAGACAACACATATTTACAAAAGTGTCTTTATTCTTCTCCCTCTCAAACATAGGAAGAGAAGGTGACACATCTAGGTCTACCATAAAGTTTTCACCATCATCAAACGATAGGTTAGATGGTGCGTAGGGCGGGGTTTCTATTGTCAAGTCCATGATGTCCGGAGGTGGACTCGCCGGGGCATCATAGAAAATGATGTGTTGATAAGGAGGCAGAGGCGCTGGCGGGAGATTTTCAGGCTTGTGATGAGGTGGAGGAGGAGGTAGATAGCCAGCAGCAGCAGCAGGTTGAGTAGGTAGAGAAACTGGGAGGCGTGGGCCCAGAGGGTAACCGGCCAACCCGTTGGCCACGGTAGTTATTATGGCCCCTCGAGCCATGTTTTTTGTGGTCAACCACCTTTGTGCCGGAGCACAATTTGTGAGGACAGTTGAGGGCCTGTTGTGATCCAAAATGGAAATTGGTCGTAATCGGAGCGCAACAGTTAGATTTGAGGCACAAATGGTAACGATACCTCCTATGCTGCTCGAAAAGGTCAGCATGGAAGCCGTATATGAAGAAGGGGCAATCCCCGCAATATGCATATGACTTAGCGATACTGTTACGCACCATGTTGAAAGAAATAACTGAATGATGCGAGAGGCGACTACAACTCCATATATAGGGGGGATTAGCTTTCCCGCAACGTACCACTTTCCAAATACCCCTCTTTTCAACTCTGTGAGGTTAGCGGCGGAAAAACGTGCGATCTTTTCATACACTTTTCTTGTCAGATAGGATATCTGTCGAAGTGGTGATTGTTTCTGATTGGCTGTTGAGAATATTGCTCTCCAAACATAGCCCTTTTTTTCCTCGTGCGTATTCAATCATGAATGTCTCTCTCTTTTTATAAACATAGTAAAATAAAATATAAAAATGCAGGGGGCAAATGATGAATACGTCACTTAAACACATGTCGGCCATGTTAATAGTGGGACCGAGTCAGGTAGGAAAACCAACCTTTGTAGAAAGCCTTATAGCGAATTGACATGTTATGTTTGATATAGCCCCGCGTAAAATACACTGGTTTACTGGGAGTCAATACGCCTCCAACTCACCTGATATAAAAGTATATTATGATGGAATACCTGCATATTTCGATATGATAGAGGCACATGATATGGTGATACTGGATGACTTGATGATGGAGGCGGAAAACTCTAAGGTTGTCAGTAATCTGTTTACTCGACTTGTACCGATCTACCCTGTACTGTGATATCGATTACACAGAATCTCTGGAACACAGGACACGTTTCCTCAATACAAAATACATTGTTCTATTCAATTCACCGCGAGATTTGAGTCAGATCACATGTCTGGGCAAGCAAATGTATCCGGGAGAGAAGGGCTTTCTAACAGGTGTCTACAAACATGCCGTCAATAGACAGCCGTATTCCTATCTATTTCTTGACCTACATCAGACAACACCGGACAAATTGCGTATACGCTCATGTATCCTCCCGGGGGAAAAACCACAACGTGTCTATCTCCCAGTCAGTCAGCCCACAGTAAAAACTATAAACAGAATTAAATACTAACCGTGTTGGCCCATATACGTGTGATAAACACGAAGCATAACGCCAGTCAACAACTCAAGCAACATCAACCATTTCTACATAAACTTGTGCACACAGAGCCCCGGTGAACGCAAAGATCTTGTGAAAAGAGTCAGACCTGAACAGCTAAAGGTTATTGCTGGTGTAGTCTACAATACTCTAAAAGTAAAATTCCTAACGGAACATAAAAGTGCACAGAAACTCGTTCATTGTCATAGGGAAAACTGCGGAGATTTGTCAATTCCTGTTGTTCACCTATACTTGATAGCAGAGATCGGGTGCACGTCAAGTTGGAAGGTGTACGAGAAATACGCAAACAACTCGGTGAACAAAGAGGTGGTATTTTCTCGCTACTTCTATCCCTACTAGCACTCGCTGAGAAGGCTGCGCTTGCAGGTGCTGTATCTTTTTTTTTTAAACCGGCATTCTTGCCATCACGTCTCCCCATGTGAAGAGTACGAGTCTCCCACCATGCCTACCGAAATGCCCTTTACAGCAGACCTGTGTGATTAACTTGACTTACTACTTGAGAAGCAGTTAAGCAGAGGTAAACACCACCATCCACCGAAGAGGGCAAAGCAGCCACAGCAAGAGAAGCCGATGCACAGACTGAAGTTCTTCCTAACGGAATGATGAGGCGGACCACAGCGGGCACTGTCCCTGAGCCTCTCTGGGCAGCCGCTGCAATTTAATCATGTAAAGTGGCCTGGTCGGGATTCAAACCAGGGACCTTCGGTACTAGAAACCTCTACGCTACCTCTACGCCACCGCGGCTGTTATCCGAAGGAGTTGGTTACTGTGTGAAAAAGATTGCTGAAAATATTGGTGGATGAGCGAGAGAGAGTGAATGACAACACCAGCCTTTCATACAGCTATACTAGACAATGAGAATTACTGCAATCGATTAGTGAATCATCAATGTAGCACAACCACTAAAAGTGTAAATGATGGGGATGAAAAGGAGCTTCCTATTGATCAGGCACAAAAGTTGCAAGCACACAAGTTGCAAGAGGAGAGAGCACAACTTGTACGTGCAGAAAAGGATATTGCTACGACGGCGGCGGCTACATCAAAGCGGGGAGAAGAGGGTGTAGAGGAAGAGAAGCAGAGACTATCACCGGCAATAGTTAAAATAATTATCGTTAAATTCCCTCTATATCTACACAAAATTGGACACTCAATTCTACAGAGATTACCGGAGATGGAGTCACCTGGGATTCACAGGGACAAATTAAACTTGCAGAGCTAAGGAGGATACATTTGCAATGAATTTAAGTATTATCGACTTGATCTACTATGCATCGAGACAGAAATCAAGTAGAAATTCCAATCAAATTGCATCAGTTGGTTGGAAGAAAATCAATTCCATTCTTAAGATACCAATAATAGCTGCTGCTGGTAGTGTTAGAAGAAGAAGGTGAAAAAAGTTTTAACACCTCCCACCTCCTCTATTAGCAAGTCAAGTAAAAGAGCCACAGTTGAGATACCATCCGACTATGCAGGAGTATAAACAATGTATGATACATGCGTACCTCTATATACATGATAATGACCGGTAATATACTAAAACTGTTCTGTTGTTGTCTTAAAAATAGTCTCGGCGAAACAGACGACGACGATGAGTGTCGACATTGAGTGTCGACATTGAGTGTCGAAACATCACCTGCAGCAGCAGACCGCCTACTTCAGCAACTATACTACAAGGCTTCCCTCCCAAGTTCCTACGAAGAAATAAATACTCTGTTAAAGGCGAGCGGTCTCCTGAGGAAACAAGTGGTCAACTGGCTGAAGAGTCAATGAACCTACACGCTACACAAACCTACAAGGCGAAGGAAATTTCCACACAGACGATACATGGTTCGCAAGATGGACATGCAGTGGCAAGCGGATCTGGTGAAGATGCAGCCCTATGCACGAATGAACAATGTGCAACGCTACATCTTGACAGTGATTGATCTCTTCTTAAGATATACCCGGGGACTCCCACTCAACCACTCAAAGATAAGACAGCAGTGAGCCTATACAATGCTTTTAAAATTCTACTCACTCGGAAAACTAGTGGGCGGAAACCACGGCTTCTACTAACTAATCGGAGTCTCGAGTTTGAAAATAATAAAGTACGCGGCTACCTAACAGATGTACGCAGCATTGAACAGTTTAGTATAAAGACTCCCCACAAGGTAGCCGTTGTCGAGCGCTTTAATAGAACAATCATAGAGCGTGTGTGGCGCATTTACTAAACAGGGCAACTATCATGGCTAGAACATCTGCCCCAATTTCTCACCGCCTACAATAATAGTCATCACCGAATTCTCGGTCGTGCACCCAGTCAAGTCACCCCGGAGAATAAGGCAGATGTTTGGCTATACCTCTACGGTGGTGACTCATCAATGGTGAATGAGAAGAAGAAGGGGAAAGGGAAAAAGCAGAAGGCCAAGTATAAGCTAAACGATCGAGTGCGCATCTCACGATACAAGGCCACTTTTGATAAGGGGTATACACCCATCTGGAGTGAGGAGGAATTTCTTGAACACACTGTGAATGACAAGTTCTACCCAGTAATGTACTCTCTACGTTGACTCGCTAATGAGATTATTGAGGGCGATTTCTATGAGCAATAGATGCAGTCGGTTGATGAGCGTGATGAAATGTGTCGAGTGGACAAGATGTTGCGTACACCACGTAGCAAGGGGCGGCATAAACAGGCACTAGCGCGTTGACGTGGCTATAAACGTGAACCGCCAATTTGGATTTCCTACTCACAACTAACTCCGGTGCAATATGTCCCGTTTTGATAGACGTGGCAATAGTGAGGGATTTCATGTTGTTCTCCCTAGCAATGTAAAGAGTTCGAGTGAGCGTAATATACCCTCGATGTATCATACACAGCTGATCAATAGTATTAATCTCGACGGAGGGAGGGGAGATGAAAGATAAGTGGGCCTGGTTGAGATTTCCTTTGTCAACTCAATAAAGACTATTGAACAGCAGAAAAAGATGCACATTTGTCAGAAAGTGGAAGATGACAAGACTATAGTTAAATTTGATCCGAACGAATATTATAATGAAACTGCGGATGCAAATGGGTCACAGTGCAGTCAGTGAACTGGAGCTATCCCCCTATACAGCTCACGTGCTTGGTTTTATCAGAGATCATCGAAAGCCGGATGAGAAATTCTACAAGAGTGGTGATTCGTTTACTATTTACTATAACGACGGGGTGGCAAATTTCGC
>JAUZND010003921.1:0-32741 GCA_034780555.1 Coelogynopora nodosa
ATAATTGAAGTTATAACTATCGGACATATTTATTTATTATTATATTAATTATGAAATGTCATAATGCCCACAATAACGTACTCCATGATGTCCATAAATATATAATGCTTTTATTATTTTATAGTGTTCAAGGAAGTTATCCGAAATATAGATACTGTATAATTGAAGTTATAACTATCGGACATATTTATTTATTATTATATTAATTATGAAATGTCATAATGCCCACAATAACATACTTAAAAACAGTTGATATTTGAGACACTAAAATTAATTGTGAACGCGTATTAATGCTTTAATGTTAATAAAAAAATATTTACTTTTTTATATGCTATAAAGAAAAACCAAGTTAAAATTTAAAAAGAAAATATTGAAATAAAAAGAATAACATGACTGATGTATTCTTTTAAATTTTAACAAAATAAGTTAATGCATATTATTAATAACTGTTTTAATTAGATATTAAAATTAACATCTGAATTATACTAATTGAAATTGACATTTTTAAACATCAGTTTAAGGAATAATGTATATTAACCCTTCGTAGGTGAACATATTTTCTAGAAAATTAATCAATTGGTTTCATTTTATGAGCGGATTAAGTCATAAACTCTAGTTGACGAAAACTATGGGAAATAACGAAATATGCTATAAATTGATAATATGCTCTAACTTTTGATCAATTGTTCTTGATCTCAACTTCTCAATTGACTTGATTTTTTTGTAAATCTATAATAGTTTGGTATATTAATATTATACTACATATATAAATAAGCTATAAGTAGTATAAATGCTATTTGAGTATTATTTTAAATTGCTGTTTATTTTAATAAATATTTTTATTATTCAAGTTAATTGTATATAATTTACGATAAACTTATTTTTTCTATTATTTTTTCAAGTTTTAGTTCCTAATATCATTGGCAAGTATGAAAACCCAGGGGGAGGGGGGCATAACAAATTTCAATAACACCATTTTCTCTGATATGTAAAAAATATTCAAAATTATATTTGTTATATTTTTAGATACGTAGATAGATAAAAGAATTTTAGCCACTGAATAAAAAAATTAGGGCCATACATTACATAGTTCAATAAAAAAATTGGCATACTTTCCCCGCCCCCTCGTACGAAGGGTTAATAATAATAATGTAAATAATGTTTGAAAAAATTACAGAAAACTGTAATTTTTTTCAGTTAAACAGTTTTTCCGAAATTTCGACGATGCTTGTCGTGACAAAAGTGCAAACTGTTGCAATTGGAAGGGCTATATTCTGCATGGATTGTGTTTGTGTATATGAAAAGTTTACAAATGGCGTTATTCAATTCAGTAAAATGTATGAAGTAAATTCACAGTATAATATATATTTTGTTATTATTATTTAAAAGATTATATTTAGATTAAATATGATATGTTCATTTGACCATAAAACATAAACTAATTTAATTTTTCTATAAATTTGTTACGAACTATGTTCAAAATTAATAATTACAATTAAAAAATGATTACCATTGTGTAGCTTCGTAACACCTTGTTCCTCGATTGGCTCTACTATAATTTCAGGAATTTTAAATGTATAAAATTCACATTCGTTAAGAGCGATCAATTTCTTCTGTTCATCATCTAATTCGGAATAATGCCTCTCAACTTCTTCAATACACTGCGAGTAAAAACAACAAAATGGAATAAATATTCCGTAAAATAAAATCATGTTAATTACCATTATCACCAAATATTCTGTTAATCACCAACAAATATGGGAGTATTTCTTATTTGTTTTTTTAAAATTTCAAGACAGTGAGCTAGCTGGCTGACTAAAATTAACGTAGGCCACTTTTTTATATTATTTTTGTTGTAATTACCTTTAATAATTGACATCACTCAAAATGACTCGATTTTTAAAATTAAAAAATGGTATGTATAGTTATGCATAAATAAAAACTTGAAAAATATCTTAACTATATATTTAAAAGATAACCGAAACGTGTCGAAAGAAATATATGTTTATAAACGTAAATATATATAATTAATTTCGTTCCATTTTTTAAATAGATATTTTAAATTGTACGAAATTAACACAATTTTAGTCAGTTGAGTAAATTTTAGATAAAAAGTTGTCTGCTTTCTGAAGTCATGATAAATGCTTTAGTGTAATAATAAGTGAAGTATCTCAAAGTAAATTATACAAGTCGCTGCTGTTAAAATATATATTTTTGGTATGCATGCTTTTATTTAATATTAATTGTTTTTGTTGTAAAATTTAGCGTCAGTGTTTTAGTTAATTTGTAATATATGTTTTAGTAAAAATGCACCGTAAGATTTTGAGATAATTGTTCTTTTAACTAAATAAGCGTCTAATACTAATATCGATTAAGTAAAAATGATCCAATTTATAATACTTAACTAATATGTAAATAAATAACTGATAAATCACATTAATTGTAATAGACACATACCTCTTTAGAAACTAAATGTTCAAGGTCAGCAAACTTTCCTTCTGAAATCAATTTAGAAACCATGCATATGGCCTGGAAAGAAAATAATTTAGCATGGGTAAAACACAAAGATATTCATACGCATGAAATTTTTATCAGCACAATTAAAGTCCTATTTAATATTATAAAACTAGATACTTAATTTAAGAGTAAATCACTTAACCTCATTACTTCATTTACAGCTAATGTTAGTAATATTAAATTAAACAAAGAACGTAGCACCTAAAAATAGCATTCAAATCCGTACATTTCTGCAATTACAGTAATATATAGAAACAACTAGGCTATAGTAAAAAATAAAAGACATAACTATGCATTTAGAATAATAGACTAGGCAAAATTTCTGAAAATGTGTATATTTAAAGTGCTGGAGACAAATCGTGTTAATTTATGGCACACACATTTTTTGAAGTATTAAATGGTGCTGAACTCAAATATACTGTATGCCCAGTTCAAAAATGGCCGATAATGCCTCAAAACGGATAAATCTAAGATGGCAGCCATTGAAACCGAAGCTACTAAATCACTCGAAAACGAAGCTTATAACAGCTTAGAAATATATTACCGACTAAAAGAAAAGTGGTATGCTCTATCAGAAAATTTCATTTTCAAGGTCACCTTATGACGTCATATGTCAATTTTTAGCAGCAACAGAACAAAAATTATGTAAAATTGACCAATGCAAGACCATAACGTCTTAATATCGAACAAAACTGTCTCAAACGCAAATACATATTAGATGCACGTATTCTTAATTTACTGTGAAAATTTGGCTTGGATAATAGTATCGAAAGGTTTACAATTGTGAATTAAATAGTGACCCGAACATACGCAGCATGCTATATAAAAGATGTATAAACTCAAATAACAGCTAAAATTAGTAAACTAAGCAATATATATATATATAGCGCTTCGAAGAAAACAAAATTTTACAAGCCATTGTATTTATTTGTAACATGGTAGCAATGGAGATAATGTGAATTAATAGTGCATGAATTGCATAAATCGATATTATCTGTCCTCAAAGCATTATACACAGTCCTTCAATGAGGATACAAATAAACGTACCCACAACTCATTCCTATTCGTCCGTAGTGTTCCAGCAGTTGACATCAAGTTTCATGGAGTTGCACGCCAGTAGTATAGGAAAGTTGGATTCTGGCACACCACTTGACATTTGAGCCCCCCGAACCCCCATAAAAAATTATATTTTTTTACAATCCGGTTCATTATGGATCATAAATACGCTAAAATCTTTCATTGGGTATATCTTTTTATGGTAGTAACCTATGACAACTAAAGTTGGTATGATGACTCATAAATATAAGATAAATATTTTTATACTGCTCACAAATATTTGTAAGTAGTATGTAACCTTAAAAAAATTAATTAGTGTCTAATTACATTATGATATTATTATTTAATTATAAATATTGTTTTAGACCGTTTTTTTAAATTTGGATGAAAAATGACGTCATTCGTGATGTCATTTTTATTTTTACAGAGGTGTTTACCCCAAAAATTAAACAAGGGTAGTTTGGGAAAATATTTTCCGTAATTTGGAGGAAAAAATCGGAATAAAAAATATTCAAATTTAATACAAAATACATTAAAAAATTACATAAAGATAGGAAAGCTTATATATCATATATTCATTCATTTAACTATAACTTCTATCTCTATTGTATAAATATTAACGTAGGTACACACTAACTAATTATAAATTTACTAGTAAAACACATAGACCTATTAAATAATTAAAATGCGGAATTAGAAGTGACAATGCGGAGTTGCGGAATTTGGGGTCAAAATCCGTAATTACTCCGCAAAATCCGTAATGGTAAACACCTCTGTTTGAGGCCTTATAAGTACTTAGCAATCGACAATCACAATTATTTAATTAGATTTTGTTAGTTTACTTAATGCTACTTTACCTAATGGACACATTGATTTAGCATTCGTTACTTTTTACGGTTTTTTGTGATTTTAGTTTTTATAAAATAGTATCTTAGATTTTCTGTTTTCTAGATTTTGATGTTAAATTTGTATTTAATTTAATTAAAATATATAAATAATTAAGAAGGGACACATTTCAATTACTTTTCCGGGCATTGAATTAAAAATATAAAAATGAATAACTTCTGCAGTGTTCCAAAACGGAAACCGCAGTAAGTCTGCTGTTAATTAAAACCTACCAGTAAATGTTATTAAATATATCATATAAATTAGATTATGCTATTAAACAGAAGAGAATAGCCTCCCACCTGCGGAGTTCGATCGCCTGCGTGGTTCTCTCATACTGGTCCAACAGCAGACAGCACAAGGTCAGCTCGGGCCCAATACAACTCGGCTGTCGCATCTGCTGGATTAGCCGACTGGGCAGACTGTAGCGATGCGCCAGCCGAGCTGACAGCACCCTGGTGCGGGTGAACATGAGCGCCAAGATGTTTAGTGTAGTGTGATCCGTCACCGGGTCCGCTGACGGGTCTTCTCCCCTCTCCATTGGAGTGGCATCAGCGGTTGGTGACGTTGTGCCGGATAAGAGGCCCGAGAGGAAGGTGTCTTCGTCGCCCGTTAGAAGCACGATGTCGGCAATGTTGTTGAGAATCTGAAGACCGAGCGATGGAAGTGGAGGACAATCGTGGCTTCAAGGTGGTAGCAGACATGTCAGGAGTGTCTTACAACATGTGTAGTGTCTGTGTGTGACCTTAATAATCACAAACCAAAAATTCAACTAACCAGAATTCCATCACATAGTAATAGACAGGTTTTTTTTTTAATATGCAATCCTGTTTTAGAAAAATTTGGAATTATTTAATTCAAATAGTTGAAATATTTTTCAAATGAGGATATTTCATGTAGCACGAGTCAACATATTTAAATATGATATTAATGTGATAGACTAGAACTTAAATTTTGACTATTTAAATAAAATAAGAGACACAATTATTCTAAATAATTAATTATTATAATCTTATCATACAGCCTTTAAAATATATACTTAAATTATGTAGATCGTGAAATATTAAGAATAAAAATTAAGTAATACTTTTAATATATTTAAAAAATATAAATACAATTCTTCGGTATTGAATGCACAACATTATATCAAGAATCTTGAAACATTATATCAATATAAAATTGATTTTCATATCGGTAAAGACATTTTACTTCCAAATTTTTACAAATAAATCTGCTAAAAGATCTCGGGAGATACAGAGAGGTATCAAATGATGCCTTACGTTCTTGGTATTGTGCCTGCGAGCGATGGCCATACATCCCTGGAAGGTGTACTTCCTCAACTGCTCCTTGGCAGCCTTCACTCGGTCCTCCTGCCCACCACCAGCAGCAGCACCCCCCTCGGTAGTCCCCACCTCCCCACTTCTCAGATACTGAACGATGGGGGGCGGCGGCGGCAGCTCACTGGCGGAGGGAAGGGGGAGGCTTTGCCATCTGTGACCACTGGTCCTGGCCCCACTTGTGATGCTGGTGCTGTTATTGGTGTCATCAAAGGACATATTGTCCTCCTCCATGGGGATGTCGTTTAGCCGAGTCAACAGCAGGTTCACAGCCTCGTCGCGGTTGTAATCCGTCTCCTGCACACACATACACACATAATGAGAAGATGTATACACAGATGTTGGTGAGGTTGGTGTTGCAGAATATTAACTATTAGGACCTGTCGATATAGCAGATTTCAGTGAACTAGATACCTGGCGACAATCCCGTCTTAAATTAATGTTTTTTTCTACTATCAATTACTATTAACAGAATCACTATTTTAAATTATTTTATAAATGGGATAAAACGATATTTTGTATCTATTTATATTATTATATAAATCGCTACAAAATAACAATTATCCAGCTTTTTATAATATAATTCAGTTCAAATTTCGTAGGCATACTCAAAAAATATAATATGAAGTTAGAGGTAGTACACACAAAAATAGCTCAATAACTGTAAAATGTGATAATAACCTTGTTTTCAGATTAGTTCTGATGGACAGCGAAACCCCTAATATCTACAAAAAATATGTCAAGTTTGTCAATAATAATGTTATATAATATTTTATATAATAATAATTTATTTAATAATTTATATAATAATGTTATATAAATTAATTTTATAAAAGAGGCCCATTTTATATGTATGCCCACCTCGAGAGCATCAATAACCTGCGACTGCTGGAAGCCCATCTCCATCAACAACTGAACAGTGGCAGTCCTCTAGTCCAGTAGACCATGATTTCCCACCAACGAGCCCACCGCGGCACTAAGAGCATTCGACACAGCTGTAGCGGCCGCCATTCGGGCACTACTGGCACTGTTCCCAGTTGCCCCTGCACCCTCACCACCAACGCCAGTAGTGGCGGCTGTTGAGGTGTTGGTGTCACTGGAGGAGTCACTGGGGGAGCTGGTCTTGTTGAACACCACTGGGGCCACACTCTGCAGGATGCTCAGCATGTACTCGGCCGCTTGTTGGGTTAGCAGAAGCTGTCGATGAGAGTAATCAGAAGAGATTCACTTTATTTGTTGTTATAAGTTTGCTTTCGATTGTACAAAACCTATTGGGGTTAATGTTGACAATTCGCTTACACTTTTTTCTACACGACGTTGTTTACCTTGATGTGGAAGCTTCAATAAAGTAATGATTTGATACGTTGATATTTTAATGTAAATCATATAACATTTCTATTTTATAAGTATTTACAAAAATAATTAATAATATAATTAAACTTTTAACTATTTTTAATTTTGAGTATTTTGATGTGATTTTTCGAACTAGGAGTCATAAAATAGATTTTTTGAGCTTACTAAGCCAGTTTTCAAGCCAAACTGAAGTTCGAGTCGTAATTTAAACAATAAATAAATGCCATACAATTATGTTGGTACACGTATAACTTTTAAATATATAAACTGGATCGATAGATCATGACTTACTAATTAGTTAGCAATAGGACAAATTACAATTTTGTTTTGATTGGAAAACTAGTTAAAAAAAACTGTCGATATTAACGGAGGTCTATCAAAATTAAATTCGTTTAATAATTGATTAGTATTGATCTTTTAATTATGAATCCAATGCAATTCTATTTAGTAGTGATTGTATAATATTAATAAGAAGCATTGGACAAAAAACATTAGTGAGCCAGGTAAAAAAATTGTTAGAATAATCGTTTTTATAATATAATCCATATGCTGCCGCAAGAGGGGACAAGTTAGTTTGTCTTCAGAAAAAAATGTTGTCGAATTGAAATGACAAATATACGAAACATATTATAACCATACACTAATTAATTTCTTTCTTCAATCTAATAAAAAAATTCGAACACAATCGGAAATTCATGCTAAAGTATTCGACCACGTATTGGGACTGATTTGATACTGACGTCGCATACGTCTCGTTCTGATTATGTTAATTAGAATAGTTGCTCTACTGCCATATTAGCGAAATGATTTACGATTTAAATTCATTATATTTTATAGAGTGGAATTGTTTAATTAAATATGAAACAAACAAAAATAGTATTAAACAGTATTGATTAGCTCTCTTCAGCATATCCTTTAAAAATAAACTGATTTATATATAAATATACTTAGAGTAAAAAGTTATTTAAATAAAACAGGCCACCATATACAATAGAAATTTTATTGTGTAATCAATAAAAACTAAAGACAAAATTAATGTATATCTGTGTTCAATAAAAACCAAGTTAATTATGAACATGAGTCCCGTTATACACTATTAAAAAATACGAAATCAACTTAATTACAGAGAACCTATTTCTATAATACACTTTAGCTATGTAGTCCTCATAACATAATTATCTTTCATAAAAGTAACCATTTTAGTACGAGCACTCTTCCCAATGGATTTATTGCATAGTCAAATATATTTGTTAATATTATATTGATATGTTGAACTAGATTATAGAACTTATAGATTATATAAATAAATCAAAATATGCATTGCAAAAGATTTCGTTCTTTTTCATTTAATTTGAAAACTTAAAATGTTTTGTACTACTAGAAGAGAAGACATCCGTAGTTGTGGAAGGTAGTACCAGAAGTATAAATAATGCAGTAAACAATGGTCTGCCTCATTTGATCTGAATTACACTTGAACGTGTCATACAGTCGATGCTTTATGATAGACGTAGTTTATTTTGCTATTAGAAATAATGTATGTTTGATGTATGCTTCATGTAATATAATATATAATAAATAAAGTAATGACTGAGATAATAAATCAGGAAAATAATTTAAATTACTGCGAAATTATGTTTTAGAAATAATTAAAATTGATTGAACATAATATTAATAAAAATATGTAATGCCACGCTAAGATAAGACGTCGTATTTGCATTTTTGGCAAAATTGAGTAAGATGCAGATTCTACATTATGTTCATATTGTAATAAAAACATATTATAAAAATGTATGAAGTAAATGTACACTACATTTTCTCGAAAGTTTTCTCTTAATTTAGAAATATGAAGATACGACGTTTTACCTAATCGTGGCAGTATAAGGATGAGCACATTTTCTTAATACTGTCAATTAGATATTTTATTTAACTAGTGAATCTTAGACTGGTGAAAGTCAAGAGCAATTTACAATCTTTAAATTATGTTATATAATTATCAACCTAAGATCGTCAAAACAATCTCCTCACAGCACAGCTTCTACCAAAACGTTACCTGAACATTAGTATCGGTACACAGGACAGACATGGGGTGATAGAGATGCGTCCTGACTGTGTTCAGATACTTGTCCACATTGAGGCTGGGCACACGGGGATCATCGATGGCTGTGCTGCGTTGACGTTCCTCCAACAACAGTTGCACGTTACTGAGACGTTCGGCACACCGGAGCCACTCTTCCAACACCAGAACAAGAACACTGGGACATCCTGGACAAATCACCAACACAATTATTTGTTAATCCTTACTGTATGAGCATAAATAATCAGGAATAAATTTGAACGATCCTGCACTTTTCCATGTTAATTTAATTTTTAAACAACAGTGTTAACATTCATTAAATTATAACAACAAATCTTCTAACGTTTATAAACTACATATTATATCGAATTAATAATAAACTTTATTACGTAGTGATAGAGTCATTTCCTTGGTCATTTTCCACTTGTGAATTTACATAGAAGCATTGAAAGATACTTTATAAACTTATGAAAACATAAACTATAAAGGAAACCGGGAAAACATAGGATGGCCGATATCTGAATACGTAGAATATTATAATAGATATTATAATTACAGTGTTATAGTATAATGTATCCATTAATATGGTTGTTACACAGAGGAACTTAGGTAATAAAATAGGTTAGTATCAAGGCCTAAGGCTCTAACAGGTACATAGTATATAGGAAGTCAATTTGTTGTCACTAACGATTGTTTATGTGAATATAATATTAACAAATTAACCTATGTCTCATATTATAAGTTATATCATTCTGAGTTTAGGTAAACTTGCGGAAAATGCAATATATCAAATTATTTGAAAGCATCAACTCACTCTTTTCGACAGGCACGCCTTCTCCAATATCATTGTTTTCGAATAGTTTAGAAAATAATCTGAAACAAACAAATTATACTAAATTTAGCATATAACAATAGCAGCTTACTGTCTTTCATTGTAGTAAATTTAGGTTAACCAAATATATTGGAATAATAGATCATTCAATATAATGCATTAAAATACAAAATTTGAAAGCATTACCCTTTTATAAAGTTAGAAAAAACTGTAAAGTAATTAGCTGTACGTATTGTAAGCTCACCAAGTGGTTAAAAAACCCTTTCACGGAAATTACAATATTATTGATGAACATGATATATAGTGTGTACTACATGTGTTTCCTTTCACAGATATAAATAACATGTATCAACTCTGTTTTATTTTTTAACACTCATAATTTTGAAAATATTTTAAATTATAAAAATAATTGTATTAAAATATTAATGTTTTATTCTCAAAAATATATACATTTTGTAATTTTGCCTATAGTATCAGATTGTAACATTACTACAATCCCAACAAGTAACTCTTTTTATGAATAATTAATGTAGTTAAAACTTTATACAAACAAAAAATAATGAAATATTACAAAAATGATGTCAATTTTAAGGCTAATTTAAAAATGAAACATGTATAATAAAAAACACATTAAAACTAGGAGAATTACAAAGAAAAAATATTATCAATATTGATAACAGCTGTACTTAGCATAATTATAACTATCAACATTTTTTTAAAATATATTAACATCATTTTAATTATACACTAAACTTTATGACAGCCTCATTAATTTTTTAAAAAAACGGAATGACAATGCTTCATTCATTAAGAAAAATTAAAGTACTTCTTATGTTTATGGTAAAATTGTATCTTACTCGCGATACGATAATAATCGCCTAATATCTATTACACAGTAACATTCGACGATCAATATTTACGGATATTTCTGTCTTATTAATCATAATTTTCAGCAAAGGAAATTCGTCATTTGTTTATAATAATAAATAATAATTGTTAAAATTATTAAATAATTAATTGTGTAATTATGATATATTTTATTTACAATGTAACAAACAACTTTAAAAATTATTTAATCAAGAAAACGAATACGTATAATAATCTAAATCTAAAATATAATACGAATATAGAAAAGTAAAATACCCTACACAATTCAACAAAATAATCTAAGTAAAGACTACCGGTATAATTAAATTAAATACGTGCTGCCATGCATGGAAAATAAAATTTATTTAATAATATACCAAACATTGGGAAAAAAACCAAGAAAGTTATAAACTATCTCCAACTCTTTAACCAATCATAATTATATACATTTAAACGTATGATCCAAGACTCTTTTTTTTATTATGACACGCACATTGTGACTACTAACTGTTCCAGTAATATTTATAGAGTATACGGAGAACGATTAACAGTAATACAAAAATGGTAATCTAAGACTTACATAACAGAACCCTCAATTTATAAAATGTTTTAATCTTTAGCTATAACGCAAGCAAACTCTTAAACATTAAAAACAATCATTTTATTAATTAAAATAGTTCACTTAGAATTCGTACTAAATACATAAAAGTAACATAATAGAAAAATATAAAGAACTGACTATATTCACCCCTATAATTAGAATACTAAGTTCAAACATGTAATGGAAACATACAATGAAAATTATTGTTGCAAATTTAAACATAGTTTCTTTATAAAAACTTTAAAATTTTCAGGACTCATACAAATCCGTAGCAATTTGTACAAATTATATTTATTTATAATAATAAAACAATTATTTTATAACAGCAATAATTTAATGCAGCAGCCGGTGTATCCTAAACATAGAAAACTGTACTACACCACCAAGAAAGCATCACACACAACTCACTCGAAATAATGCTTAACTCCGCCGGCAGCATAGAACGCCTGCAACATGCTCCCAAACGGCCCCCGGGTCGGATCAAACAACAGCGCACTCGTCAGATTCACCGCCTCATAGTACATCGCGTAGACCAGCTTGGGCGAGGCCGGATGCTCCAGCGCCACCGACGGCGGCTGCCAGGTGAGGAACCCGGTGAGCATGCGGGCCAACTGTTCCATTGAGGTGCGTGCCGCGGGACCACCGGGGGTGCGCTGGTTACCCTGGCGGCGCGGCCGGATAGAGGAGTGTGAGCCAGAGCCGCCTCCAGCGCAGACACGCATCCAGCCAGTGGTGAGGTCGGTGGAGCATTTGACCACGAGGGTGCTGGCCTGTACCAGTCGATGGACCACCTTCTCGAGGTCTGTAGGGGGTGCAACACACACTTAGCTACAGAACGAGCTCTGTTTTACCGGTATAATGAGATCCAGTTTTTCTGTTTTTATAGTGCCAGTTAATAATGTTGTGCAATACATAGTTTCAGGGAGTACATTATTAGGGGTCTTACTTAGCACATACAATTATCTTTCAGTGATTAAAAATGTATAGATTTGCAGAGTAGCCAATAAAAACACCTTGAATTTGTCTCACATTTTTTCATGGTACATTTTGACGTTTTATGGGAGGCTTTTACTGTATATAAAATATCCATAAATTCGAACATCATCATTTTTTTATTTTTATAAAATACATCGGTAAATTATATACAACTCAAATCCAAACATTATCGCATCCGATATAGTTACAAAATACATTGTAGTATGTGCACCCCATTGGATAAAATTGAACCTTACCAGTCACATAAGACCACAACAATCCAGTCGATCAACCTTACGTATTTTCCAATTGTCCAGTGTCATTACTGAGGCAAACAACAGCAGATAAATCCACAAATATTGATGTAAGAAAATATTCTTTCGAGCAAAGATTATCAGCACAGAATGAACTGGAAAGTATCACTCAAAACTCGATGGTGTTCTTTCTATGTTTGAGGATTTCATGTAAACACTATCGATTAGTAAAAAATATTCATTTTGGTGAAGCGAGCTTACTACATCAAGCGCTCTTAAAACGAATCACTAGACTGCTTCCTAAGATTTAGAATTAATAAAAGACATTAATTTTATTTTAATTAAGCTGTTTCATAAGATGATATTATAGTATACATACATACAAGTATAACACGCACACATATTATGTAAATATTTGTATATATATATTATTTTTTTTGGCAAAAACAAATTGTATATTTCTTTGTACTATTAAATAGTACATATTTCTGAAATTATAAATGGAATATATTTCGGCAAATAACAAATTATATACTTTTTTTATTGTGTATGTGAAAGCATTAGGCCTATATTATAATATACATCACGATATGAAAATGTCTAATAGTATCTAAAATATGTAATTACTATTCTAATACAATTCTTGAAAATTCTACTTTTCTACACGTCTATAAATCGAGCAAAAGCATATAATTAAAAATCGATACCACAACTTTTCGATGTTCTTATTGGCTAATACAGAATATTGTTCACATGTAACACTACCGTAAACTATTTCCTCGAACTATAGAATCTGCCGCATAAATTTTTCACTAAAGGAGAGTTGTCCCAGCGTAACCCCTATAAAGTAGTTTTATATAAGTAAGTAATTCAACATATTGTGTTTTAAAGCATAACACGCTAATTGGTCTGCCTTCAATTACATAATATGTCTGACAATACTAAAAATATATATATGTAATAAAAGATAGGTCTCTTACCAGGAAAGCTGCTGAGTGATGGCGGTCCATTCTTCTTATTCTTCCTATCCTCCTTGAACAGTGCATAAATGTGAAGCGACTCCAACGTCTGCATCTGCGCTTGCTGTTGATGGTCCCCCACCGGTCCTCCCCCCACCACCGCCACCGGTGTGGCAGCAGAAACGGTAGTGGAGGTAGACGGCTGCGATGAAGAGGAGGGGGACGGGTCAGCAGGACAGCTGGAAGCGGTGGTCATCTCACTGCCGCCCCCTGATAGGGCCAACTGTTCCAGGTCCTCACGGCAGATGTCGGTGTCTTCACAGAGCAGTTTAAGCAACACTCCAGCCTCCCAGGACACACTGAGAAGTAATTTTCTGGAGAGGAAGCGGGAAGGTCACTTAAATGAGTCCACTTCCTGTGACAATGTACACTAATTTATAAAAAGAATTAATATTTGTTAGAAACTACGAGTTCTAAAATATTTAACCGTTTGAATACAATTTATGATTTCAATTAACATAATAAATCACAACTATCAGATAATATTCTAAGTTTTGTCACGTACTCGGAATAAATATAAATAATTATTACGTTTCCGCAGACACAATAAGGCCATATTTTGGTTTACAACTTCAGTTTATTAGATTACCAACTATATATAACAATACTTACAAAATTATTCACCCCAAAAAAGCTATGTCGAGTTTGTTAACTCAAACGAGTCGTATGTGGCTTACTAAGGATGGGGGTAGTATGAGAGTTGGTAACCTTATTAAACCAAAAGATCGCTTTCTTCTACACGCGAATACAACAGTTTATTATAGTGTTTGACTTTTCAGTTAAAATCTATTTCATTCAATACTACACACTTTGTTTTCAAACAACCTGTTGGTGTATAACCACTTGAAATAATCGTTTTTACTTATTTGAAATAATAATATACAATGTTACGTACTAAAATAACAAGTCCTATAACAAGTACACAATCGCAAATGTAAGTCCTTCATTGTAAATGCAATTATTAGAATATTATTAACAAGTACTGAAATACAATTACAGCTGACTGCAGTACGTAATTGATTGCTAACAGAATGCAGACATAATAGATCAGAATGTGTATTGAAGTGAAAATAGGTATCAAAGAGAAGAGAAACCAAGCAGAGAACTACCAATTATACCTCTATACAAATTGAATAGTACAACATATTTTAATGTTCACTGAGAAGTTACTAAAAGAAACTGTTATCTTATGTTATACTCTGAAAGTACCTATTGTATAGATATAGATTAAAATAGATATGACTAGAGTCCAAAAGCAATGGTGCGACGCTATCCACGTGATACAATACAGAGAAAATAAAAATGATTAATCAATAGGTAACTGTATATAATATTGTATAGTATCAACTACGTAAGTCATACAGTTATTATAAGCCCAAAGATTAAGAATGCTTAAAAAATGAGTTTATTAGTAATAATATTCCATGAAAAAATATAACGTTTTCTAGGAGTAGGCCTACCATTATATTGTCTTCTATGACTGATTACACCCATATATGTAATATTATTTCCCTTTCAAGTATTGTTTTGCAATTTTGTTTAAACAATTAGAAGAAGTCACTATTTTAACGATTCGTGACAGAAAATTAAGATTCTATAACAGCTATAATATGCATTGTTATATCGATATAGTACATTATTCCTATTTGACCGGTCTCATTATAGGAGAATAAGCAACATAGAATGAAAATTATTTCACAATCAAATTAATAACAGGCCTAAGTACTAATGGGTTCCAGAGAACAAAATTCCAGACATTTTATTATGCTTGTGATTTTAGACATAACAGACTAGGCACTTTTCCCGTGACATTGTAAAAGAACATATCGCTATTGATAAAAAAAATCTCGATTGAAAATGTAGCGAAATATGTTTTATCTCATTTTTGTGTTAAAATTAAATAGAACTGAAAATTCGATACTTGTTCCAGAGTTTTTTTTACAGAAAATGTTGTGTTTGAAGACTTTACCCAGACCTGGAATAGAATTTTATGCTGCCAGACTTTCTTGATTGTGTGTGAAACCAATATTATGCTAGGCCCCAAATATAAGTATAATATTCTTTAGGATAAGAATAACGGCTATCAGAGTTAGTATTGATTTAAAACGGAAACAAATTGGTTTTTAAATTCTATAATAACAATAACGATATTCTGCATTCATTGTTTGAAGCTAATAAAAACATATGACATAGTGTTTCCATTTATTTAAATAGGTCAAATTGTTTCTATGACTTTAATTTAATCATTCGTGACTAATACATGTATTCAAGTTGTCTAACCTCAAATCAAAGTAATGACATATTTAAAAATCCACGAACAACTAGTTCACACCAATCCAAACTGAAGAACAACA
This sequence comes from Coelogynopora nodosa, assembly GCA_034780555.1. Lineage (NCBI taxonomy): Eukaryota > Metazoa > Platyhelminthes > Proseriata > Coelogynoporidae > Coelogynopora > Coelogynopora nodosa. The sequence continues at coordinate 16,125 of JAUZND010003921.1, forward strand.
AACAACAAGCAACCAACAAACACCACCAAGACCCACCCGAGACGCGAGGTGATATCGTACTCCGACCACTTGGGCATCAGACTGGCTAGAATCTCCGGCTTCAGGTTCTTCACAGTCTGCTCTATGATGAAGCACAGTGTTGCCGTGACAACCATAGTCTGGACGACCGCGCTAGGGGCCCCGGTGTGGGTGAGATGGTCCTTCAACAGGACCGAGTGCATCGGGAAGTTGGAGTCGAGGAAGATGGTCAACTCTGAGAGCTTCTTTTTCAGGGCCTGCGTGCGATTGAATGGGTGGGTGTCATGTTGGTTAGGAGCGATGTTCATAGGTGCGCTAAACTTTGTCTAGGATAATTAAAGTTTTTTTTCAAACTAAATTTACGTTGAAAAACAAGAGATTTGACAGAGTGGTAATAAAAAAAATAATGTCCAACGTTTTCATTCTATTATAATACTAATTACCATTAATATAGTTAAGTAAGAATAAGAATTTACATTGATTCAATTGATTTTTCTTAACTGACAATTAAATTTATTTACACTCAGACATAACATTCACATTATACTACCACTGTCTTGATGAAAGACAATTAAGAACGCAGTATACTCCACTCTTTTCAATACGTATCTTTCCAGAGACTAGGCTAATAAAGCTACATAAAAGGAGTTTACCTTACAAATTTCATACACATATTACTTCTATTATTATACTTTTGTAAAAATATGACAAATGTATAATATACAGAGTTATATTAATATACATAGATATATTTATGCTATTATGTTCTTAGTTATCTTTATAATGGAATACAACACTTTCTTAAATTTTGAATTGAATTTCTTGAATTGAATGGTTTTAAAAACATTTATATGGATTTCTGAAATTCAATGTTTTCAATAATTTTCAAGGAAATAAAGTGTGGGAACTTTATGAAATTGTTACCTGCTATTAACACTAACAGTAAAAAAAAAATGGACGCATTTCATAATACAGCGTACTACATTTCCAATATTTAAATTAGAGTAAGTATAAAGTTAGAATATGAAATTAGATTGTGATTGTAAAACAATTCATTGTATTTAGAATGTGAGTAATTTTCAATTTGTGTAATTGACTAGTATTTAATTAACTTTTTGCCATAATAATTCTGCCATCATTAAAAATGGTGCACATGAAAATAACTAAATATACAGAATAATAAATAAATATCTTTTAATATTGATCACGGCAGCTATTCCATCTAAATTAAATAAGAATGAAATTAGCGCCCTAACTCCACTGTTATAATATACTGTATGAAAACCCTGCCCAACAGAGTAAAGACAACTGTCCTCTCACATCAAGCAGGAGTGTGAAGACTTTGTCGGCCAGCTCAGCCGTATTGCAGAGCGAGTAGAAGATCTTGTTGATTGACTGGCAGGCCTGAGAAGTGTAGAAGTCCAGTGGAAGGGCGGGGATCTGGATGAGTTCACAGAGCACTTGGGCCCCGTCCAAATTGACAAACTGACGACAGTGGTTCTCGTAGTTGTTCACCGTCACAAGCAAGGACTCGAGGAACTTGCACTAGCGTAAGGGGTGAGAAACAGGGTATTATAGTGTTAACATTTAAAATATCGCATTTTACAGTTTGAGATGTAGGTTCCCATGTGATTTAATCTAATTGTTATTTTCAAAAATATACATATATTTCAATTTTTGTGTATCGCATCTTGTGCCATACTGATCAACAGAGCGTCATTAATAATTATATCGAACAAAAAATTCCAGAAATTCTATAAATTAAACAGAGGATATTGGAACGGTACTGAAAGGGCCTAGCTAATTGGGAAATTTTGTAAATGAGCTTTTCAATTGTTAAAACTGATAATTAGGTAGATACAAAAATTAACCCTTCAGCGAGTCACATTATTGAAAACTAATAAATGCAGTGTGGCCACGTTATTTGCATGCATGATAATGTTATTGTTCCAAATGTTAAATTTTTAACTAACTAATACAAAAAGTTTCATATCAAATTACGACACAGTACTACATTGTACAATACAAGTAACATAATATTTTAACAGCGAGGAAATCGCTACACGTACAAATATGATTGAAAAACACTCACCACATTAAGCAGATAGACACTGAGATTCTGGCGGTTAGAATCTCCCTTGGCACCAGTCCTCCCTACGCCAGCACCACTACCACCCACTAACGAGGATGAGGTAGCCATAGCCCCGCCCTGATGATGATGCAGTACCGCAGAGGAGGTACTACCCACACCCGGGGGGGCACACGAGCTGTCCTCGTCATCATCGGACACCCCCTCCTCCATGGATGAGGAGGGCAGAGGGGGCACAGAGTCGGGGCCCAGCTGGCTGGCCACTGACAGCAGGTCCACTAGACTGGTGTTAATGGAGGCATCGGAACCGGCTTCCTGGCCCATCACTACCACCTTGCGCAGCATCTAAGGAAAGTCAATAGTCACTCAAATTATCTGCATAGCCGTCCCTATTTCTCACCAAAGGTGGGATGGGGGAGGGACCGAATTTTACAAAAGGGCGGTATATTGGCGAAAATAACACATCAGTTCTAACAACAATTTTTCGTAATATATGTTGAGCAATGTCTGAGTAATATGAAGGCATATTATATAGATAAATACACTATGTATAGATATATGGCATTCTACCTTATTTTTCTACATTCTCTATTTGCAGATCGATCATTTAATCTAGTTTACTTTTACTATATTTAATTTTATTTATTTAACTGCGGTCTGTGATTGTGTCCTGAAATCTTTAATTCGAGGAATTATTGAAACACAATATTAATTTGATTATATCAAGCAGCAACATATAGGCAATACATCTATTATTTCATTGAAATATTGAGGCATAAAAAGATGCCGAGTGATTTAAATATTAACAAAAAGTATTAGAATATCCCAGATACTTTTCATTACACTCAAAAATAGAATCAGAATTTTCCGATGGTTTGTAGTAACATGGATTTAAAACCAAATGGAAAAATCCCACACAACAACAAGCCAAACAGACTCTCAACTTACATCAATGAGCGCGGTGAAAAGAGCCGGTCTCAGCTGTACATGTCCACGGATCAACTCCTCCATCGACAGGCCCATCTGACTCGCCGTGGTCCCATTCCCGGTGACCCCTGCGCCGCTCTGATTGCCCCCCGCCCCACCCGTGCACGAGCCGTTACAATCGCGCATCCGGCGCTGCTTCATCGTCGACACGTAGTCCGGCGAGATGAGTGTGTTGACCAGATGCGGGATAACCTGGCTTTCCAGGATCGATTCGATGCCGCGCGCGTTCAGAGCGAGCACGTTGAGAATCTGCGGCATGTGGAAGAGGAACTCGCGACTCTGGGGCAGCGGGTTCATTGTGAAGGCGTGCAAGATCTCCTCGGTCAAACCCTTATCCTGGGGAGACAACGATGCAAAATATTCCACAATATTACAAAAAATTATACTGCAGAAGTTTGCCGTAAGAATTTAAATGGCTAAAGATAACAGCGCTTTACAACACACCAATTTTATTTTCAATCCATAAATGAATGCGACAACACATAATACAATAAACTTTGAACAAATCAATATCATTGGTACACTTTATGTTGGACAGTCGAAAATTGATAACGTGGTATAAAATATAGTTAACCATAATATAATTTGTTTATTGTGACATTGGAATGAACCAGATAATAAAATGATACATTTTAATGTTAAGTATTAAATATTGATAGTTATAAATGTTATTCTTGTCATTATCATCTTAATATGGATATATTCGCAATTTCGAAAGATAATTTAAGTTTTAAATCATTTTCATCATAATAAGCAAAGTTGATCGATATTTCTGAAACGCAAATAATTTTTAGTAAAAAAAATATAACTGAAAATACACGCAGAATATAATTATATTATCTTTTAAAAATTGTTATTTATTTTTATATAAAATTTTTTGCGCAAAAACATATTTTTAAACATGAACTATCTATGACATGTCAAACATTATTTGTCTGTAAAATAAAATAAAAAATATCAGTTGAAAGAATGTTACATCAGTTGTAATGGTTACATAGGTTAAATTTGGTCTAAAGTTCAAATCGGCCATTCTAATATTTTTAATCTCCAATTTAACTCAACTAAGACAATATGAATGTATCATTCGACAAAAACAATTAGTAATTTGGTTGATGCCGACTTCAGACTTTACGTACAGCAATAAATATTAATAAATAATCATAATATTTTGCTTTCAGTTTGCTTTAATCAGATTCTGTTGACAATTTAGTAATATTTACCAATCGCTAACGATAATATTATTGCTTATAATCACATAATAAAATATAAGATTACATGATACATATTATTCTTCATAAGAATAAAACAAATAATACAATTATTAAACGAAACTCTAATTTTAATTTGGTGAACAATTTTACTCTATTTAGTCTACGCGTCGGATAACACTCCAGTTGAAATTGTAGTGTTAATCTAGAGGTCCAAGTGTACATGTATCAAAGACGTTTCGAATTTGCTCAGTGGCTTATGCATAATTGTTGCCATATACTGCGAACTTATGTATTCGAAGAAGCTAATAAACGTATGGTGCAAGTGAAACTATGGCCAAAAACAACTCCCTGAAAGAAATAACGAGCAGTTCGGATTGCGAATACTCGACGAAGCTCTAATTACCAGACAATAACATTCACCGTTAGCTCAAACTACGGCGTTGTTCTACACGACCTTCAAATAGGTGCTATGAATGCTAATTGGTGTGCCGAGCATATATAGAGGCACCAAGGGTGCACCGAAAAATATTCAGGATTTATTTGCAAGGGATCTAAATTACTCATAAAAATCTACTTATTAAGAATTATGTTTGTAAAAAAAAGATAATTCTGCTGAGTTACTCATATGCCATCAAGGTGATTATCTTTATTTGCATATAACTTCAATTACCAAAAATTAATATTTTTTCAAATTGCAATGATCACATGACAACCTCAATATATTTTATTGTATATTTTGCCACGTTATCTTTGTATAGTATGATAATTAGTGCACCAACCTGCATGTGTGATATCTGCGAGGGGATGTGGTAGATGTAGGTGGTGATGACCTGAGTGGCAAACAGGGCCAACTGGGGTGTGAAGTCAGCGGGATTGAGGAACACCCGTCTGAGGATGCCCGGCAGATCGTTGTCCATCACATTCCTTAGTGCATCGATCCACTCGCTCTCCTGGCCCAGTCGTTTCAGCAAGTTGAGTATCGACTTGATCAGACCAGCGCGCTGCGAGTTGAGCCCCCTGGAGTTCACATCGAGTTTATAAATTTAATAACATTTCGTTAAAAGAATCGAAAAAATAAATTGTACAACGATTTCATATTCTAGAAAACATATTAATTAAATTTAAAAAGTGACAGGTCGGCGGCAAAGATGAATCATTACAGTGGTGCTGATATAGTTGACCTTAAAAGTCTATAAAATCTTAATTAACATTAAATCTATATGAAATAGCGAAGTACCTTAATCATTGGTATTGCAATGTGTATGTCATAACTATGGAATTTTGTCGTCCAAATAAAATGTTGACAAAGAACGTGCGAAAAAACGGTCCGTTCAAATAGCATCTATTTAAAAATACTACTTAAATTAACTAATTTAAAAAACACTAGAAATTACTACTAGTCAATCAAAACATAATTATATATTATTTTTTAAATTAACTTTTCATTTAACTTTTTTAATGAAAAAATCAATCTAAAAAAGGAAATCACCCTGACAATTTATATTTTCAAATAAAATGCTGATTTAAATCAACAATATTAAGAAACACCTACCTTGTCGACCCGCCAACACCGCTTCCGATCGCCATGGGAGACATACTACCCCCGCCACCACCACCAGGATCATCCACACAATCACCCGCCTTGTTGGTCCCGCTAGAGGGGGTGCAGAGTTGCACCTCGAAGCCCAAGCGGCCCACCAGGGTGCTGATGACGGTCTGCTGTTGACTCGCCAAGTTCTGCAAGATCTGATCGGTCACTCGCACAGCCCGGGTGGCGAAGGAGAGATAGTCGGTGCGCGAGAACTGACATCCGATCAACTGGAGCATCGCGTCCATCACTCCGCTTGAGAGAAGTCCAATGCGTTGCTGGTCTGTTTCGATTAACATAAATGAAAATGCATATAGCACCGTTCCCTTCGCACATTGATAGGAAAATAGAATATACAAAAAATAAATTGAACGGATATGCCAACAACATCAACAATAACGTAACAAATACTTATATTCAATTGATCACATTTATTCTTAGCTCAATTGTTAATTTACTATACGTACAATAATAATTATTACAATATTATTTTACGCTTATAATAATATTAATTTGAAAATATCTTTTCACAATACAATCATTTTTATTTTTGTATATAACACAAAGCAAGGAAGTGTATAAAAGTTGAACTTCAATAACACTTGAGAGACAGTCACAAATTTTATTTTAAAAATGCATTGTTTACGCAAAGTACAACAACTGTTCGTTATTGTAGCTAATCATCTAACTAAATTAAATGAAGTTTTTCCCAAAAAATAATGCATACATCTGATTTTACAATTATCTTTTATTAACTTAATAGATAATAATTGCGAATTATCAGCAAATAATTGTGTATGAAGAATGAAGGCAGACAGGAGTGGACTCACTGGCACCTCGCTCCGACTCCCCATAACAGGCGAGATGGTAGAGAAAAGAGAGCAGGGCGGTGGTGTATTGTTGATTGACAGAGCCACTCGACGCATCAACAACTCCGTCCACGAGGCCTTGGATACACTTGCGCACCAGGTTAGGCAAGACTCCGTGATAGCTGGACAGACCCGTGATCTCCAGCAGAATGGGCCAACTGAACCGATGAAGTACATTATTTATAAATATCCATGTAGATATTCATAGTAAGTATACGTAGATATATTAGATATTCGTATATATATTATTCAATATCCACAGTAATTGCAATGAAAACGCACTGTTAAAATATGTTTTACAATTTACAATAAGTAGATTTATCATGTATATCCAACAATTATTTAATCAGTGTAATTGCCACACAATATATATTTCAATTTTAAAATCTGACCTGATAATTTAATACATCGCATTTAAAATTTATAGTTGCCTTAGATTCTAATAGATCACATTAAAAAATATAAATATTTTAAAAACAAGTTATGTCATTTAGTGAACAGGTATAATACATATACTATATAAGACAGGTATACAAATCCGAATTGAATGACTGGTTCCGTGAAGAATAATTTGATACGGATATGCCAGCAAGACCAACAATAAGAACATAGTCAGTGTCATCAATAGAAGTAGTCTTACAAATGTTCAAAAAATCCATCTTTCTTAAAAAATAACCAAAAGAAAACTATATTGAGCACTGAAAACGTTCAATTATTTTTATTCTAGCTGTAAAGTTAAAAATGCAATCTAACAATAACTCAGATACTTCAAAGGAAAATAGCAGCATTTAAAAAGAATTACATGTAGGCATAATTGCACTTTTAATTATCTATTCAAATCCTAAATTTATCCAATAACAATGAAAAGTCATATCTGTATTTATCAAAATAATTGATTTTACTCAAATTATATTTACGTGATTGTTGAAATCATTGATTGAAATTTTGGTAAAAATCGAGAAAAATAGTATAATACTGTCCCTAATTAAAATTAATGTTAAAAAGGTTAGATTACCATTAGAGAATCTACTTTTTATATACGATAGATCTCTATAGAAAATTTAGATCTATTATATTCATAAGTATTCATAGTATATCAATAGGATATACATAGATATCTAAAATCTGTCAGTTCTCATGGATGAAAATAACATAACGTCAATGTATGGCAAATTTAATAGAATAAATGTATATCAGAAAAAGGCTATTTCCATTCGTTAAATGTACAAAGTAATATAACATAATCTGACTAGTTCGCTTTGATTCTGTGCTATTTAGACATTTTAATATAATTGTAAAAGTTTATAATTGTGAGAAAATGTATGAAACATTTTTGTTCGTAAATATAATTATATTTAAAATGTACTGTTTTATTTGCCATAATTCAATAAATAACAATAAAATGAAAAACATATTTAATGTACATTGCATTATCATACGAACCCTTCGACATTTCTTCTTGAATGTTGCCAAAAATTATTGTATCTGAATAAAGCATACACTTTACTATCTACAATACTACAAACTATTTAAACAATTTCAACGAAAAATTATTCAAAATTCGATCACCTAATCGTCGAGTAGCATAACAAAATACAACCAATACTAATTCAAAGCTAGTCTTCATTATCGTTTATAAAATTAAATTTTAATCAATTTATTTTCCATTAAAAAACACCCCTTGGGTCTAATAAATACTAATAAACTATGAGTGCTGAACTAATTCGGTGTGTGATTTTCGTCTCACCTCATCTGCAGACGACCGGAATGAACTATGGCTGTCATAGTTCTCAATGTGCTGGCCTTAATATCGGCATATTCGTGCTCTGAAAGTTGGAGAACATCCATCAATTCCTCCAGAATGCCCGAATACAGGTTGCGGTCGTCCACATCAAACGTATAACCTGAAATGGATAGGTTCAGGGAACCTCATTCATAATATCCATACTCATTTTATTGTTTTAAGTACCGTACAAAAAAGATACTGCAATAATTATTAGGTGGCATACATATTCATACTATAATACTCAATACTGGCAAGTAATATGAATAGTTAATTTTAAAAGAAGTAACTACGTTAAGTAATAAATAGAATAGACATTGTATTGCATGTTTAGCTTATACAGAATTAATGTGACTTTATTAATCAATGACTATATATTCAAACGAAATATTTTATTAACAACGAATTAATGTTAACGAACTATGTACAACAACTGTTGATTTCATAAACATAAAGATAAAAATAATCAACTGAGAAACGATAAAATAATTATTACCAATACGTTTAGCCCTTGAATCCCGACCTTGAAATGAAAAAGTTGCAAAACAACTGTCAAACACAATCATAGACATTAATAGATTAGAATAGCTGGATAGAGCACGTCTAACATATTATATTCAATGAAAGCATTATGAAGGAATTCTAGAATAATCAGCCAATCAGAGCGACTAGGCGATAAACTGGTTGATTTTGAGTTAAATTAAAGAAACATAACACAAATTCACTAGATTAAAATTAACAATTTTTTATCAATTTTAATCATTTTCAATATATTTCATCAATTGAAATAAATAAACAGATAATATGCACTTTATAATTTAAAAGAAGTGTAACTATCGTTTATATATAGTTACAATTCACCAAAAAATGTGCATGTGTTGTAAAAAGATCATTGTACATTAATTTTTTACGAAAGAAAACAAAATGACACACTATTAATATATTTATAACAGGTTATAAAATTTCATGTACAAATAAATGTAGCCTTGAAACAGCAATTTTATGGAGATAAAATACATGAAATGTAATTGCACATGCGTACACGAATCAACATATACAATAATCAAATACACAGTAGTTTCTTAAAAAAACTAAACAAAAGTAATAATGCAACACGAATTTACATATTATATATGATCATTATAAATTATTAATTTAAAATTAATGGCCATATAATATGGGCATTAAATTAACCATAATATAAATCTAGACAAAGTGGTTTTGTCTGTTTTAAAGAAGGAATAAGATAGCGTTTGCATAAATGTATATACTTTTATATAATACCACCTGCCTGCCCTTAACTCAGTGTCATGACACTGCCCTGGGTGTACCACTATCTATACAGGGTTTCATAGCCATAGAAAGCCACTTGATTTCACAAAACAATAAACCTATAAGTTAAATACGTATACTGTAATGTTTCTTTTATGACTGCTCTGTCTGTGCACAAAATTAATTATTCATTACAAAACTTAGCTTGTGATAAGTATATATAAAATGATTATTCTGACCTACATAATAATACAATTGTATATAAAAACAAAGACATAATATACAAAGAAATAATGCATATATTAAATAATATAATTAACTGCGAAACTAAACCACGCCATCAAATTGATTAGTACATTTAATAGCAAAATAACTTTTCGGCATGTTTTTCTACTACCCATGACGAAAACGAAACTATATAGGGAAATCCCTGGTGTACAACGTCATGCTAAAATATAGCGATATATTTATATTTATATAGCAAGACCTGACTTAATATAATGACGTCACATATAAATTAAAATAAGCAACAACAAAAAGTAAGGCACTTTAGTTAATATTTCGTTTCCGTAGAAAAATAGGTAAATCGATTACAAATTTCAACAAAATACTCGTATGTATTTTTAAAATACTTTCGTGTATTGTGTAGATATATATTATAACGGATAATATGAAATCATTTATACATAATAGTATAACTTTTTCAACTAAATAAATTTTAAAAAGACAAAAGAGTAATCATTGTACATTTTTTGTGAAATCAACGGCAGGGTGTCCGCCTTATTATCACAATCGAATTCCCAGTTTTTACAGACTAATAATTCAATTGTCAATTCCGGTTTTTTTCTAACAAGAAGACTAGCAAAAAACTACATAATTAAAGATCAGCAAGCCAGGGTTGCTTAATACCCTGCAGTCATAATGGCTGTGATTAGCGTAAAAGAAGTCAATAATAGTATAACACACCAGTATGCAACAAAAAAGCGATGTTAGTTGAAAATTACAAAAGTCACATTTATTATAAGGTAATAAAAGACTGTGCAAGCAGCCAAGTGTCAGCAGATAATTAAAAAAAAATACAACAGAAATATCAAGACCAATTCCCGAATTTCATTTTGCAAATAGCTAAATTCCTGGTTTTTTTCCTTGAATTCGCCATATTCCCATAGTATTTTTTCAGGTTTTTCCTGGTATATAAAATATATACAAAATCATTACACGATTACATAAATTTTCAAAATAGATTGTTTACTATATTGTATACATAGTATATCATATGCTTCTTCTGCAATATTCTACATGTGTGATTATTAAAACAATTAAAAATATTAAGACCACAAAACTGATCCCTTGTATTCTACATTTTTTAGACGGACAGACGGATGATATATTATTTGAATGATCATCGGAGCAATTCCACATAAAAACGGTGTCGTGTCTCAATAAAATTTGATATACAATTTATAAAATTTGTATTAGTTTATTAAAGTTACAAATACTTACATAATATAGACAAAGCTTGCAATCTCGCTTTGAGACATTTGTGCCGCAAATCCGGGTCTGAAAAGTAGGTGGCCAGTCGGACGCGTGTAAATAGGGCGGCCTGTTTCTCCTTGGGGACCTGATATTCCTGCAGGAGATGCTCCATAACTTCAGTAGGGGACTGACCGCGCTTGTTTAGACTTTCAAGAGTGATCACCTTGAGACAGTTACCGCTTCCTGACATACTAGCACTGCTGCTACCCTCCTCTCCCTCTTTGTCAGATTGGTAGTATTCAAAGTAGACGTTAGATGCTGTTGGTGGAAGCTGCAAATATATTAAATAACGCTTAATACGAATGACTGTTTAATTTTCTATAAATAACGCAAATTCACTTTTGGTAGTGACGTGAAGAATTGTGTACATCCATGAATGTTTTATAATAATATAAATATACAATACACTAATGAAGACGACTAATCTAAAACAATTTTCAACTAAAGAATTAATTGTCATTATTGCAAACACAGTGCACATTATAGACCTAGTTGAAAATAACTAATAGATAGTAACAGCTGTCGCAATTTAATAAATATTTCAATAAAATATTTATTTCCCTAATATCACCTAAACATTGATTTCGAATATATCAATATAGGAATAGTAAATGTCTTCAATAACACTGATATAATTAATATTGAAGGGTTTGAACATGAGATTTCAAATTTTATAGTAATTTTCGCTTAAAATAAAGCTTAATAGAAACCTGTTAAACATTTGGATCAGGATCTACCAATATAAATTCGATAATTTTCACTAAATATTATAGCAGTGTTATTTTATAAATTTTAGGATAAATGTCAATATTTCATTCTAAAGTTATTCAGGTTTTATGCATTTAAATCTGTTAAATACCCACGCACTACAATATCAATACTGCAATGAATATATATTTATTTTATATAAACAGTTTCTATGATGATGTATAATTAATATTGCCTATATTACTCTACATATACATTATATATTGAAATATACAATCAGTAAAAAATCGTATTTACGAAAATATATTATAAACCAAACGATTTCATAAAAATTCCAGGAACTTTACAATCAAACTTACATTATCTGAACCACAGCACTGGGCAAGACCAAAACCATTTTCTTTACCACCCCATGTCTGAAAACACAAAATACATTTCTGTGTTAGAGCGATAGCCAACTGTACAACTTGAACCAATGTAAAATTATATCATATTTTATAGTAAATTTATAACAAAAATAACGTATATATAACACAAAATAATAACAGGTTGACGTTAAAATTGCATTACCTCAGCTAAACACTCTAAGCGGTCCGAGACTTCTTTTTTAACATCATTGTCTACTCGATTGAAATAATTGGAACGTTTGCTTAAAGATAAGAAAACCATTAATATTATCACAATGTTATGAATAGCAATGAAGATAAATATAATTGTTATAATTTGCACAATATATAACAGTAAAAACTTTTCAAAAGTAAAATACACACAAAACTATTTAAATTATTAAAAAAAGATTAATACTAATTAAAAACTTTTAAAATAACTATATGTATATAGTACACAGTAATAATCTTTAGCATATAATAATAAGTAAAACAAAGAAAATCATATATATTAAAATAATTTTATATTAACGACCTTTTAATTTAAACTTGTTGTAAAAGGAAGTTTATTTTGTAGTCAACTTATATTTCAAACTGCTATAAATGCTATGTATATGTAAACATATACACATTTCAATGTTTAATTTAATGACTAGTTCTAAACAAACATATTTCTTAGAATTTCATGAAATTTATTGACTTTCAAAAATATATATTTTGGTAGGATCATAAAATTCAAACAACATTGGCACTATGTATTTCTAATTTTATAATGAAATAATTTGTAAATTATTCAGAACATACCAAATACAAATATGATTCATTAACAAATACAAATACCTAAATGTATAAAACAATCCAAGAACCGCAAGTAAAATGTCCATATTTGAAGAACAGAACAACTTAAGTATGTGGTCCAATGATCCATAGAGATAGCGATAAATACTGTGTTCTATTAGGTGACCGGTAAACTCGAGGATAGCCACAACATCCTTGACAAGTTTATCCTGACCAGGTGCATCTAATCTCAAAGTCCACTGTCCGGTTTGAAACACAGCTGTCTCCAGTACTGCATCCAAACGATCCAAAACGTCAGTCCATAGACCAAGTTCACATTTGCCATAATTCCAAACTTTTATCTTTCGAATTTCATCTAACAGATCCTCATCAGAGCATTGTGAAAGGCGAACAGAGAGTTCCTTACATTCTTCTTGATCATAGCCACAACGATTAACGGTTTTCTTGTGATCAATTTTCATTATACCTGAAAAAAGAATGGTTCAGATAAGGCAATTGAAAGAAAAAGTATTACATGAGCTATATTAATTAAAACTATCGAAAATTAATCAAATATGAATCAATATAAAATCAATCATGTATACATAAATGACTAAAACCTCTCAGAATACAGCAATAAAATGCATACAACATATTAGTAATTCCAAAAATTCATGTGATATTCTGTATAGCAGTAATCAGTAAACACCACAACATAAAAACAGACCAACTTACCGCCTCAAAAAAGTGATAGATAGTTCTGGTATTTAAACATTAGTGAAAGAATTTAAGCTCAATGCAACACCCAAGTGTAATAAAACAAACAAGGAAATCAAGTTAACCACTGCAGGAATATAAATTGACAGAGTGTATTATAATATAAATGAAAATTAAATTCTGGTGGTATATTTGATACAAATAGAATGCCAAATGTCTCTTTACAGACATACTACAAAAAAACATATACCACAGCATATTCAAATATGGAAACATGTGTCCAATTCTTAATTATGCATATATTATAATGTCCAAATTATTGAAAAAAATGCAATGGTATGATTTTGGTTTGATGGTATAGTTTAATGTTACACTTACTTATTCATCAAATTTCCTTATAATAAAAAATGTTTATTTATATTCAAATGACATATCTCTGCAAGTACTACAGGTCATGACTAATGTAATGGATATTAACAGACAGGCAAATGTGAAAAATCAGTAGGCTGTTTTTATTATTAATATTTGTCATATAGGGCATTCACCAATAATAAAGTAATAAATATAGTGACAGTTGGTTTAAATGTAATTACAATATAATTTTTTAATGTAAACCCAATTATAATGTCTTCAGTGACAATATTACTACAGCCTATATGGTTTTTATAAGTTAATTAATTAGGTTTATAAATTAACTGTGGGAATAGTGATGGTGTGTACACACAAACAGGTAAGCTGAAACCGAGAGTCCAATGTTGGCATAATTAGTTAGTAAAATTTCTTCCCCCTTTTTAATTACAAATTTCAATTGTTACAAATGATGTTAATGACGATCTAGTCAGTCTCTTGTAATGTTATTAGACTTGTTCACACATTTCTAAAAATCTAGATGTCTGTTGTTTTATATTAATAAACCAGCCTGTAGCCTTTACTTACTTATCATAGAAACTTTTGTTTATGCTTTTTGAATTTAAAAGCTGCTTTTTAAATCCACAGGTTTGACTTTGCATCTTAACACTTCATACTCAATTTATATAACACAAACTAATTTTCAATATATTTTAAATCAATATTTGTAGTTTGCTGATAGAACCTTTTGTTGAACCCTTCTGGAGTTCAGTTCTGAATGTTGTTTTCCTATTAAACCATCTTGATATTATTATAAAAACGGTATTACCATATTTTTGGATCACTTTGACAATATTATATTATTTACTTTTCATTTTTTGTGGTGATGTTGCAGAATGGAATATGATGTATTTGCAATTTAGTTTTACTATTGTTAAGATTTATTTTACTTATTGATGCAAAATAATAGAAACACTGGTTATTCTCAAATTATATTTGTTATAGGAATTAACTTTACAGTGATTTATTTATTTCAGTGTAGAAAAATCTAACATGTGATGCAATAATTTTAGAGACAAAAATAATTTTAAAGAGTAAGTAATAAAGACAACATGTTATGTAGTAATCTAAATTGTCAAAATCAACTAATTTACAGAACCATAAAATTATACATATGGAAACACTATTAAAATCATTGCGATCTGTATTTTCTTATAATATATAATTAATATTGTTGCTCACACAGGGAACAGGGTGTCAGCTCATTTCCAGTGATGAAATTCCAGAAATAAAAACAAAGTCTAGACTTTTTAAATAATAAAATTTAAAAAAATCAAAACATATTTATATTTTGGTATCAGATCAACACGTTCCTTGATCAGTTAAAACATACATTATATCATATTTATCCCTACACAGATATAAAAAAAACAAAATATAATGCTGCAAATATCCACAAAAATAATTACAATAAACTTGATTCGAAGTCATGGCATATAATCGAAGACACAGTTATGATGTAAAATGTATAATAAATAGTATGTCTTTTGTATAGTATGCATACTTTTGGAAATAGATTTTAAATTTGTTATGCTTCTTTCATTAAAAAAATTTCAGTATTTCTTGATGACTTATTGTTTACAAGTCATTTGAACCAACAACTATATATACTGGGTACTTTTTGACTTAGGCATGTTTTGACTTGTGTATGTTTTAAGCAGGTACATTTTCACTGTAAACTGTATATTTCTTTATAATGGCCTCCTCCACCCCTTTAGAACTATCAACATTTATTCATCCACCATACAACCAAATAATTACATGCTGATATTGAAAGAGGAAATAAATTGAAAATGGTTTGAAGTGAATATTATCAATTTGTCTAAATGTTGATAACACCATAGCCATTCTTTCCACCCACTTTATTGAGAAAAATATTTACATAATATACAATAATTGCATAACATTTACACAAAAGCCACAACAAACTTTCTCATAACAGGTACGAAAATGTTATTTTAGGGTTTTATCCAGATTGAAGCATTGGCTATGCCCAAATAAATAAGGCATGACATTATTCCAGCAATAACCAATAAATGGTTAGTGTCCTTCCCAAAACAGTATATTAATATTTTCTCAAAAGCTTGTCAGAGGCGCTTGACTCCCTGCAACCATATTAGTTGTGCCTAGCAAAATAAACAATTATGGGGATGATCCGCCCTATGTATCAAATTTTCACATTATTTTCACCCTACAATCTTTTGAAATGTTGTGCTCTAAAATGCATTTAAAGGCCTCTAAAATCATTATTACGAGAAACTAAAACAG
>JAUZND010003922.1:0-11986 GCA_034780555.1 Coelogynopora nodosa
GGAAGATGGAACAGGGAGAAGAAGATGGAACAGGGAGAGGAAAATGGAACAGGGAGAGGAAGATGAAACATGGAGAGTAAGATGGAACAGGGAGAGGAATATGGAACAGGGAGGAAGATTGAACAGGGAGAGATAGATGGAACAAGGGGAGGAAGATGGAACAGGGAGAGGAAGATGGAACAGGGAGAGGAAAATGGAACAGGGAGAGATAGATAGAACAGGGAGAGGAAGATTGAACAGGGAGAGGAAGATGGAACAGGGAGAGGAAGATGGAACAGG
The DNA here is from genome assembly GCA_034780555.1 of Coelogynopora nodosa. Taxonomy (NCBI): domain Eukaryota; kingdom Metazoa; phylum Platyhelminthes; order Proseriata; family Coelogynoporidae; genus Coelogynopora; species Coelogynopora nodosa. The sequence goes on from JAUZND010003922.1 coordinate 280, forward strand.
GAGAGATAAATGGAACAGGGAGGAATATTGAACAGGGAGAGATAGATGGAACAGGGAGAGCAAGATGGAACAGGGAGAGGAAGATGGAACAGGGAGAGGAAGATGGAACAGGGAGAGGAAGATGAAACAGAGAAAGGAAGATGGAATAGGGAGAGAAAGATGGAACAGGGAGAAGAAGATGGAACAGGGAGAGGAAGATGGAACAGGGAGAGGAAGATGGAACAGGGAGAGCAAGATGGAACAGGGAGAGCAAGATGGAACAGGGAGAGAAAGATGGAACAGGAACAGGAAGATGGAACAGGGATAAGAATACTTTCTTGCTAATATTATAATCTAAATTTAAAATGGTTAATTGACATATTTAAACAATGATTTACAGTGCATTTGCTTGGTGTAAACATTATAGTGTGATATATTAATTGCTTCATAATTATATTTTCCTAAATAATCCTTTTTGCAATCTAAATTTAACAATCAATCTATTTTTAGAAATACACTTAATGTTATGAGTTAGTGCAACTCAATGCATCAGCATGTGATTACATAATTAAACACAAATGATAAAATTTTATCAAAAATAAAACATGACAATAAATCTTTGTAATGGTAGCACAGATTTGGACACACAAAATATTAGTTTTTGTTACAAGCATTACATTAAATAGTTTTATTATTTCTTATGTACATTATTTCTTTTCTTTCTATCTGGTGAGCTGATTTTTCCTGGTGGTTCCAATCAATTCTATTAACCCAATTGCCTCATTAAAATTATATTTAAAGGCCGATAATTATTATTATCTTTTTTTAAATAGCAAATTAGAACAAATAAATTATACAAATTTTGTTTACAATTACTTATGTGTACAATAGAAACCAATGCAAAGATTAATAATTGTTTAAAAGTATTTAATTTCTGACAGTTTCAAAAGGATTAGGCAATGTAAATAAAATATCATTATCAAGGTAACCTACAAGAAATCTACCTGAAAGTGATTAAGACTGACAAATTGAGTTAAACTAAATAATAATATATTTTAAATTAATTTGAGTAATATGATTAATTCCCTATAGTCAGATCCAAAATTTAAAAAAATGAACATTCATTTATTAAAAAAATGGATATATTTATATTTATATTAAAATGATGGAGTTATTTATAACAGAATTTCAAAAACATTCCAATGTATTAATTAATGTATTTTTTCAAATGATGCGTGATACTACAACAATAATTAACTGCACATTTTATCTTGACATATTTAGAGAGAGTTAAATAAATTCCTGTTTAAACAATAAAAATATATAACAAATAGTGTACATTTTAATAATAAAATGCACAATAAGAAAGGAAGAGGGGTTGGCCACGTATCTGGACAAATTATTATAAGAAAAGAAAAACCGATGAATAGAGTTTTTTCTCAGATACAATTTATTATGATGTAAACTCAACGTTTTGGTGCGAACGTTTAGGTGAAAAGCACCTTTATCAAAAGCAACCGTACACAAATGAGAAAATACACTACAGGATATGACGAGTATAAACACAGTCTTACAAATTAAATCTATATAAGGAATCCGAGCAGTCTTTACAGTAAGAAAAATATGTAGCAAGAAGAGAGATTACATGGCTCAACCAAGTAGCTCTTGATAAAGGTGCTTTGCACCGAAACGTTGAGTTTATATCGTAATAAATACTATCTTTCCTTATAACTATAAGAACGATCCAGCTATAGACTATTTATATGATCTACTCGGCGTAAGTATAGATAATTAAAATGTTTTGAAAACAAAAATTAAAAATGTTATGCAAAAATGACCGTATCGTTATTATTATTAGTAAAATAAGGAAAGAAAAAATCCGTTTATGAAATTATAATATTTTATAAACTCACAATTATATACTCACTTGTCTACAAATGTTGTCTACGTTTCATTTTTCAGAAAGTCTAGACGAGTAATAACACTTTTAAAATCCCGAGAAAAGTGTCTAGAACATGGTTTAGTTATTAATAGCTTAGTTATCCGGATTTTTGATATAATAATACAGAATACAGAATTACAGAATATTGCCATTTATTCCACTACATATAGGATTTCACTAATTAATAATCAATAATCAATAACTAATTAATTCACAGTAAATCTTAAAACTACATTTTAACGACATGTTTTATCGTTTTTCAAACTAAGAAAAAAAATTAAGAAATTGTTTTATTCAGTGAAGAAAGATGTGTACAGTTTGTCATAACTTAGTCTGACCTAAACATTCACGAATTAGATGCAATGACTCCTAGAAGTATTAGACTGTAATTGACTGAATTAGCTGAGTATTTGTCATTTTTCCCTTTAGTATAGTTTTGATGTTTTTTTTAACAATGTGTCTAATGTTTTACAAAAAGTGATAGATTTTGGATTTAAATTAATTTTTTCATGATGACATAATTTAAGAAAAATACTGAAAATGTTATTAAGTACTATTTTAAAAGTATTTTTTACACCGATTTTAATTTTTTTAAATTCGTTTTTAAATCCTTGATTTGAATAATTTTTATAATTAGAAATGGATTTTTATATTTTATTTACAAAAACCTATATGTGAAGGTCAATTATCAATCATTTCTATTTTGTTATATACTTTTTATTTATGGTTATAATTCCATGAGCCCGCCGCTATAGGGTTTGTACCAGTTAATTATATTTATGTATTTTTATAATATATTACTTTTGCATTACGTCTAATATTGAATTTTTCATTACTCATAGTAATTATAATAAGTTATTTGAAAATAATAAATTCATATAATTTACGTATATAATTTTGTGTTATCCTTAATCTATGGTTATGAGAGCAATATTGGTTAATAATAACGTCAAATAACTTTCAAGTTCTTTCCGTTACTACTTTCGAGTAGTATAGAACTTTATAAAATTTTTCTACGTTTTCACCCGGAATGAGAAATAATTTATATATAATGAAGTCTGTTGTGCTTTTGTGATAATTCTGTATAAGATAATTCTGTGGTGATAATGAAGTCTGCCTATCTTGTCTCGATCAGGATTTCGTTGACGATCGGAGTGAACTGACGTGACAGGGGTCAAGTTAGTGCCATAAAAAAGCTGATGTAATTGTTGTCTTTTTGTATTACTCGATTTGGAGGGAATGTAGAAAAAAGTATTAATGACTTTTACATGGTGACAGTAGTTGCGGAAACGTAGTCTAATATGCTAATTTATTATCGGTTACAAAAGAAACAGAAACACATTTGCCATTACTCAGAGGATCATCTACTGAATGTAACAAAATACAACAAAGATGAACGAAGAGATGATCGGGAGGTTATAATTATATAGACCAAAGAGACAAAACAGAAGATGGCTGACAAGACTAGATACTGCTCTTATCTGGTATGACGACTATGGTCTATTTGTTTGAACTACTGCTATCAAGGATGTGGTCTACGCCGCAGCAAAGAGAGGGGAATCGTGCGAGACAAGGAGACGAAGACAGCTGGGCTAGACGATGGAAGAAAAAAAGACGATGAGATTGACGATAATACGCTAAGGTTATATCCTCCCGTCGTGCGTAGAGTGTGGCGTGGTTGTGAGAAAAGGAGTGTAGAGGTCGAAGGAAAATAAAATATCTCTCGCTTATGGACTGGAACACCGGAATCGTATTTAGCAGATTGAACCATACAGTATTTATGGGGATTTAGAGATTTAGGGGATTTAGTGATTTAGGTTTTATGTGGATTTAGGGATCAGGTTAATTTATTTGAAAACAATTTTAAATTTTGTTATAGTATTAGAATATAGCACAGAGTAAGTTGCTATAGATGAGTAATGAAGAAAAGCTTTTGGAATATATATTACTTTTTATTAAAGAAACTTGAAAGTTTCATTTAGTTACAAATTTTAGTCATTGAGTTAGCTTTCAGAGATTTTAGTTGTGGAATAGCACCTGGCACCCCACGAAATATGTGAAGCTCGTATATGTATGATTTGACAATGTTTCTCATTTGAAAAATAGAAAATTTTACGTTTTAGTTGTTAAGATATGGTGACCACACTAATAGAGATTGTGAATGAAATGGATGCACGGTGGGAAAACGGTTTCACATTATATTATGTTTTTTATATAATTTTTATATCAGAATGCAGTTCTAATTTTTGATTATTAGTTAATTACAGTTGTAAGATTATGCTAGGATTGGTCATGATTGTTGTTTATTTATAGCTGTAAGATTGTGCTAGGATTGGTCATGATTGTTAGTTATTTATAGTTGTAAGATTGTGCTAGGATTGGTCATGATTGTTGTTTATTTATAGTTGTAAGATTGTGCTAGGATTGGTCATGATTGTTAGTTATTTATAGTTGTAAGATTGTGCTAGGATTGGTCATGACAAATTCAATTTCTGTTGGCGAACTGGCAATATTAATTATTTAATGTAGTGCATTTCAGGGGGTCTTTTTTACTCCTTTTTTCTACCTTTTGGATTGTTAAACTAATTATACACAAAATAATAACTTTCGTTTGAATAATTAAAGATATGATGGAGATATTCACTTCAAAATAGATTCCATGCAACAGCTATTAATCACTCTATTATAGATAGACAGACTTATTAATTGGAAAGTTTTTAGTGATAGAGTTATTGTATTTTTTTTGGATATTTTGTGGGATTTAAGATATCATTTTATAGACTGGGACAGTCAATATATTAAAGTAGGTTCGAAAGTGTAAATATGGAATTTGTAATGTTTATATTTAGTTTACGCTTAAATGATACAACAGTTATGCTTTGAATTTAGATATCTACGCAATTCAGTGAAACAAATTGAACCTGAGCAAATGCACTCCAGCAATAAAATATGTGTCAAAATTAATTGTTTTAACTTTTTTTTGAATAGTTGAAAGTTCCTTGTATATTATTTTATTGTTAATGCATGTGTATATTAACAGTAATTATGTATGAGAAGGCCTGACTATATTGTATCGATCAGGATTTGGTTGAAGGTCGCAGTGAACAATAAACAAAATGTTATGTATAATTTTCATTAATGCAGGCAAACATAATTTTTTTGTTAATACTAACACCATCAGCTTCTCATCATTTTATGTGGAAATGCCATCCGAGGCAAAACATGCAAATTAATATATATATATATATTAGATATCTAACATATGTAACAAATAGTAAAAAAAAACTACTGCTTAAATGAACCTGTAGGATAAATAACTATTTTTTTCAACGTAAAAGAATAGTTAATATTCTCAATTTTTTGGCAAACAAATATTTGTTCTTAAATATACGGATAGGGTATCATTAAAATCATTAAATTGAAACATCATTTTTTGGAGTTTTACCGACATCTACCCACTGTGGATTTTATAAATAATTGACAACATAATATATTATATATAATTATATAAGTTATATCAGGCATAAGTTTTTGTATGACTTAATTGTAAATTGACTACCAGGTAAATACATGATAACTTTATTTTACATTAACAATTAACAATTGCAAGCAAACATAATAATGTAAATAAAATACAACAGCCAACAGTAAACGCATTGTATGCATATAATATATAATCAGCATTTAGACGCCTTCCTAATTACAATACAAAATTATGCAATTGTTTTAACTGAGGACAATAGTAGTAAGGGATGCAAAGAATCAGAGCTGAATCTAGAGTTAATAAATTAAATAAACACAGGTATAGACGATACTGTAGTTGCAGCTTAAATAAATATTATGAAATACCCTGAAAAAATTTAAAAGGTGTCAAGAAAAGGAATACAACAACTAAAGGATTTATTAAATAAAAATATAAAAGCCGGAATGTAACATTTTACTCGCTTACATTTTATGATATTGTTTTTTTTAATTAATAAGTAATGTGATAAATAAAGACAAGTAATGGTCACTGTGAGGAATGAAAAAAAAAACCCACAATAAAAGTTAAAGTGTATTACAATTAATACAAAATATCCAAGCTTAATATAATCAATAATAATAATTAATTTAATTAATTAATTAATAATTTATTAATTAATATAATTGAATTAATATAATAATTTTTATAATCATAGTGTGAATATTACAAAAAGTATAAAAAATATTACAAAAATGAAAGGTGAAAGTTTGGATATTGTCTATTAATTGTAATAAACTTTAACTTCTTTTGTGGTTTTTCTAATGAGTTATGTGTTTTCAAATACTATCAAATGATTTGAATAAATACTTGATTTGTCTTTTGAAGAAAGTGAAAGAATATATTTTAAAGATTTTAAAATGTAACATTTTACAATGGAATCATTATAAGAGAGACATTAATATATATATATTTTTTTATTAATAATATGTTATGTGTTATAATAGTTGAATATAGCACACAAACAAAGAAAGTTATACTTTTCATCGCGTTATCCTATTGGGATATCTATTTATTGTTTATCTGTAACTGCCAGAGATCATATTAGGAGCTATTATAGGTTTAAGATAAAGAAATGATAACTATTAAAGGAGTTTACGAGAGTAGCTATCTTAAAACGGTATCTTTATCAGATATTATATTTTTATATAAATATATTTGTACGAATTTGTTTGTATCATTTTAATGACCTCTTAACATATCTGATAAATGTTAGGTATGAGCAAATGTGTATAAAAAACAAAAAATATTATATAATATTTCTCTTGTGTTTGTCGTATTTTATAATATTTTCCTTTTTTTAAGTTAAACATTTTTCTTGTACTTAAAAATTGATGAACTAAAAAAATCTATGAACTATAGATAGAAAATGCAAAATTTATGAAAAATAGCAATAATTGTTACTAAATAAATAATAGTTTTATGTCTTATATTCATTTAATCAGTAATTATGAGAATATATTGTTTTAAAAGACACAAATAAAATATAACAATGGTGTTCAATCAAACAATCTCATAAAACTTTATGAGTACCCAAGAAAACAATTAGTCATGTATTAACAAATGGAACCTACAATCCAATTCCCTTTTGCTAATTGTAGTGATCGAATGAAATATTGTATAACTTTGAACTAAGCGAAAATCAGTTAGTTGGGCAAAATTTCAATAAAAAACAATATTATTCATGAGATAAACTGATGTTTCCTAACATGAAGTTATTTATTTTACTGAAATATGGTTTTGATGATGATGTCATTACATTAAAAACATCGCCAACAAATTATGACACTGTAGATCGCATCATATGAAGGTGTAATCGATAACCGTTTAAAAATGATTGCTATCAATGGATGTATATAAAACAATAGAGTCCATCAAATACATTACTTGGCAGAAATTAGAAACTTCTCCTATCCAATTTGCTTAAATAGTTTTACAAGAGTACTGCCTTACCATCAAACAATTATACAACAATTACAATAAATCGTGAAATGTTTAGAATAATGTATTACCGTTTAATCTTATTCCAAATTTCAAAACAATTGGTTTCATTAAGTAAACCAATTATCGAGAAATATTATTTATTTTCGGAGATCCGCAGAATTTGGCTGTTCAATTATTATTTCTTAATTAATTATAATGGAACGTAGAAATTGTTTTGTGGAAACAAGCATATTTAACTATTGTACTTTTATGTATGCAAATATGGGGCAATATAATTTACTGTGGGGTTTTAAGTGTGATTTTTTAATTTAAAAAATGTTATTTAAAAAATTACTTTGAAAATGCATAAATAACTAAATTTTTTTGTTGTATATTTTAACGAAAATAAATTGCAACAAACATATATTTATTTAAGGCAATTTGATGTATTTTATGCGTACATGTTTCAACAATTGTTTTAAGATTCATTGAAACGTTAAATGTTATGTTGATATACATTCTGCTGTAATTAGGAAAATGGATTTAGTGATAAAGGGATCATCGTGTAAATATCATAATTAATCCAATTTAATTGTAATAGCATTTGTTATTATGAAATTTGGATAAATGATTTGATATACATATTCCGTGAATCAACATGCCTAAAAATTGTGATTGAGCCTAGGTTCAAACTCAATGTTATCTTCATCGTGCTCAAGAGGGCAGTTTAAATTATGTTCCTTATCCCGCCTTCTCTGCTGCACCAAGAAAGCGATTCGAGCACAGGTTGCTATCACCAAAAGAGCCACGGAGCCGATCATCATCCAGAAGCTGTAGCCAGGTTTCACAAACCATTTAACAGTTGCACCGGTCCATGATTCACGTTCGGAGAGAGCGAACCAAAATTTTGCACCTTGAAAGCGCGTCTCGACGCTTTGGTGCGAGATCCTGTCGTTGCGGAAGAAGGAAACACTGAATATGCCTATGGCAGACACTTCAAGAAGGGCTGTAAGTTGGAAAAGAAAAAGGTATTTAAAAACTAGAAGATAAAAACAGCAAGAATTTAAATTTAATTTTACAAAATACATGAAACGTTCTACAAGGAAGTAGAACGTTTGAAAGATTTGTCTCTGCATATATCTTAGTTTTAGATATCTAGACTGATCTCCTTTGTGATAAAAAAAGTCATTGAGTTTATAAAAGTCACTGAAGAGAATATAACGTAATAGCGTATACGATATGTGAACAAAGCTTTTATTTTATAGATTCTAATCACAGAATCAGCCAAATGAACACATTAAAACAATTAACACCCTAAATATATGTTTGCGGAATTAAGTCTGTGAATGTAATGGGTTAATGATTTGGACTTCATTTATTATTGAAGTAAGTTTCTAGGCAAAGTTTTAATTTAGAATTCATATTTTTATCGCGGATAATTTTATAGATAACGGTTTTTTATTTGTTTAGTAATTTTATTGTATTTTTATTATCAAAGAATATTAGAGACCTAATTTTGCGCATTTTCTCATTCTCTCACAATTATGTAGAGAATATATAATCCAAAGGTATCTGACAAATCAAAAATATAAATATATAAGAATTTAACAATTCAAAATATAATTGCAGTGTATGATGGATGAGAATAGATTATATATATAGTGAAAGCTAAATTAATAAATTAATTCAAATCAGATAATGAAAATATTTGCAACAGATATAATATATCAAAAGTGATTTTTTTAAATCGAAATTGATGAGTAATAAAAAACAAATGAAAATCTTGAAATCGATATATTATGTATAAGAGACACCTGAAAAGTTATGTGGTAACAAATAAAAGATATATGAAGAATGAATTAAGGACATATAAGGGGATCATATTTAGAAGTTGATTCAATATATTATAATATAAATTGAGGATAAGTGAGTATTTTGTAACATTAACTATACGTGGGAATCAGTAGTTTTAAATTTCAGTAAACACTTTATAGTAAAAAAAAAGTATCATTAATTTAGTTAACCTTGTTTTATTTAATCATTATTAATTGAATTAAAAAAACTAAATATATGAAGTATATGAAATATTATTACAACTTACGTCTGCAAAAATACTGAATTTAATTTTATATATTTTTTTTTTACAATTAGGTCATACAGCTATATAAATGAAGAGACATAGGCATGTAATTGCATAATTTGAATTTGAGTTTAACATATATCTTTTGATACATACAAAAATTGATTTTATTAATTATTGCTATTCTCTAAATGAAAACATACTTTGAAATTTAAACATCCTAATTTCTGTTTCACATAAATAAAATTGTCCAGAATTATTATTACATCATGTTGCTACAAAGAGAAAATTAATGCTTGATACTCAAAGTGTTTGTGAATTTTAATTACATTATCCTTATAATAATGCATATGTAAAATATATAAATATTGAATTATATTTTTCTTTATACTTAGTCTATATATGGCTACATATTTTGATGTCAAATTAAGATAAAAATGCAAAATATACCGTTAAAGTGTACTTACTGCAATAATTGAATTTAATAATAGGCAACAATATGGAATAACTTTTTTTCATTTAATCCAATATACTAATTATTTTATTTTTAAGTATTTTTATTAATTAATTTTATATTTTTATATATTCTATATATAAAATTAATTAATAAAACTTTTGCTATCATTCTATAGTGCAGATTAACGTATTTTTTAAATTTTATTTTTATAAAAAAATTATTATATTTACGATATATTTTTAAAATAATGGCACAAAAATAAGTAATAACAGAATACCATAAATTATATAATTAATAATTACAACAATAAACAACTGACTTAACTACTGTAACATACGACACGGAAAGATTGTCAATATTTGTGGTTAATTACTGAATAAAAAACACCATATATATTAAAAAAACACTCGTCTCTGTTGAGATAAAAAAAATATTGTCGCCGAATTTATCTTGAAGAAACGTTATATATTTCCTGTCTGTCTATATAATTCGTTTAGGTTCTCAATATGAAATTATAATCTATAATAAAAATATTTCATTTAAATAGCCTATCTACATGGTTCATTTATAATATAGTTCAGTCAACACGCTTATACCATGAATGTTTTAGGGATTGCAAACAAACAAGAAGAAGTCGACTGTATTCACAATGCTGTGGATATCATGCAAACATATTTTAATTCGTGTATTTAAAGGTCTATATTTTTGCAACACAAAATCAATAGTGATTGATAAATTTGGGTGCATTCTGAAGGTAAATGTTGATAACAAAATAAAAGAAATATAAAAATAATTTAAAACAATAAAATGCGTTAAATAGTAACAATTAATACTTTTCTCATATTATTTCTCGTATTTTATTTATGTCATTTTGCTTATTGAAAACTATTTAGTTAGAGCTAAATACTACTAGGAACCATTTTTTGATGTTTCTTGTTGGATCATTTATATTGCATACAAGTATATACATATAATATATTGTCCGTATTTACATACACTTAATTGTAATGGTTAGAATTTATAAATGTTGCTTATTACTGTTTTGTTATGTTTATTATAAAACTTAAATGTAATAAATTTATATTATTAGTAAATATACATTATATGCATAATCTGCTTATAAAGTTTTTTAGTACATAATACATGCTATTAATAACTATATACTTTAGATTCTTCACATTCCTAATAAACATTATAGTAAAGTGCATTATATTACATAATAGTGGCCATACAAGTAGATATAAACTGAACGATAATTTTAAATAAATTGATAATGCGGAAATATTCACTCATCTAGGGAATCGAACATACAAACTCTGGATTATCACTCCGGCGCGCTTTCCACTTACTTAGAGATATTAAATAGTGCAAATGTTATAACAATTGCTTGGGTGGCTTCTTCTTAGATAATAGTTACCAGTTATAATTTCTAATCGAAAAAGGTATTCATTATAGAGGTATTTATTTAAAACAATTTGGAATTCTCTAAACTATTGACTATACGGGGTGAATTTAGTTATTGTGCTTATAGTTGTATATATTTTAATACAGCAACTATAACTTTAAGGTACCCTTGCCTGATTGTCGAATAATTATATATACAAAATACTTGCATATAAATGTAGTTGAATATGTAAAGTAAGCAAATCTTCATAATTTATAATTAAATATTTGAAAATGTATGAAAAATAAGTGCTCACTTTCATGAACTGTTTGCTAGTTGAACCAACATGTGCTCACTTTCATGAACTGTTTGCTAGTTGAACCAACATGTGCTCACTTTCATGAACTGTTTGCTAGTTGAAC